>JACVVK020000034.1:437500-577500 GCA_018292915.2 Batillaria attramentaria
GGCTCCGTCAGCGACCTCAGTTTGAATGATTCAAGTTGTGTTGTGTGCCGGTGTGTGAACGGTCTGCCATTGATAGATATAACAGTGGTTATAGAAATGATTACTCTTCTAATTAATACTGCTCTAATTAACTTACTTGCTCTTTTCCCTTAACCCCCAATCCTAACCACCGCAAAATTCTAACCGGCGACTCGGAAGTGAAGCTAAACGAGAACAAAACCGAATTCGTTGGAATTTCTAGCAATTTCACTGTCGAGTTGGGGAGTGTGTTTGTTCAAGTCGTACATGTGTCCATCCGTCTGTGTATATTGAGAATTCTGGAAGCTGACTCACGTGTGCGCATGTTAGCTGTGTCTATAGACTGCTGGACAGTAATGTAGCGACTGCTGATTTTTAGCGGCATGTGTTAGGATGTGAAAGCTCTCAGAACGAACTGGGCTGTTTGATAAGAAAATGCTCACTGACCAAATGAGACCACCCCCCTCCCCCCCCCTCTCTTCTCCGCCCTCTCTCTCTCTCTCTCTCTCGCTCATAATTCCGTAACCGCCGTTGCAAAGGTTGCTTTAACTGAAATTTTTATTGAGCATGTCGTAAGTACTTCTTGTTCATGCTGAAACTGTTTTGCTGTACTTCCTCCAATGCAACAAAATAAATCTGTTTAAACCAGCTGGGCTGTTTTCGACAAGGGCATGATATAGTTACGGTGTATGCAAAATTTCCCGAGCCGCCGTTCTTATAATATTATGTGCCAAAATGCACACCTGCAGCCTGTACAGACCACAGGGGTTATATACAAAGCAACTAAAGGCCTTGTCAAACGTAGAGTGCCTGCGAGGGACCCGCTTGTGTATTGCGCCGGGGTTGCGGTCATACGTTGCAACACACTTTGGCTACCAGCTGCACCGCCGGCCCGGCGCTCCAATACACAAAGCATGGTCAGCGGCGACTTGCTGGCGTGGCGAGGAAAAAATAGGACCGTGCTCTATTCATCGGCGTCACGGCGGCGTCTGCGGGGAGTGCGGATTTAATTGGCTCTGAGGGCATTAAGTTTTGCCGCTGGTAGGCCTGCAGAATCGCAGCGTGTGAGGACCCTTTAAGTAATATTTATAAGCTAACAGACAAAGCAACTAAGCAACATAAGTGACTGCGGTGACGTCATACTTTTGTGTGAAGCAGAAAGATAACATAACCGTCTGTGTCCGCGGTGAACTCAAATTTCAAGCAGCCTGTACAAGTCACGCGGGCTAGATAACAAGTTTGGGTAGACCTCTAAAAAAAAAACAAAAAAAAAACACTTCCTGAAGATCACTGACCCAATAGTGACTTATAGTGGGGTTGCTCTTCCTAACACATGCCGCTTGAACTGTAATTATGACTTGTGTAACTGTGTACTTGACAGTTGTTGAGTGTGTGAACTGTGCAGTGCTTTTACTTGTCACTGATTTGTGTCGTGGAAAAAAAAAAAAAAAGTTCAGACGTAAAAGTGAATGATAAGTGTAAGACTGTGCAGAGGAACGCAAGTTTGAAATAAACGCCAGCGGCATGCTGGATTGCAAGTCGTCTCCGTGTGTGTGTGTGTGTGTGTGTGTGTGTGTGTGTGTGTGTGTGTGTGTGTGTGTGCACGTGCGTGTGTGTGTGTGTGTGTGTGTGTGTGTGTGTGTGTGTGTGTGTGTGTGTGTGTGTGTGTGTGTGTGTGTGTGTGTGTGTGTGTGACAGTGTGACAGTGTGATAACGCAATAAAACAGGACACAACGTTTAACAACGTTTAACAAAACGTCACAAAAATGGCATAGCAATAGCAAGTCTTTTCAAAGTCATAATCCCCGAAGATCATGTAACAACGATATCTTTCAGGAAGTGACAGATACGGAAGATATCTTGCCGTTCATTCGCACCAAACAGAGGTGGTAGAGGCACTTCAAAGATAAAGATGCTTGAGCAGCGTCATGGTACTCATGCAGTATCTGCCGACCGCCAGTTTCAGGTAGCAAACTGCAAATGGACTGTCATCCATGAGTTTTTTGTTTTTTTTTTTTTTTTTGGGGGGGGGGGGTTGTTTTAGTCTATAATACAGTCAAACATAACCATAAGGCTGGACACGACTAAACTGAACACATATATTTTTGTCTCTGTCTCTGTACGTCCGTCCGTCTGTCTGTCTTTCTCAGTCAAACACAACCCTAAACCTGGACTCGACTAAACTGAACACATAATTATATTTTTGTCTCTGTCTCTGTCTCTGTACGTCCGTCCATCCGTCTTTCTTTCTGTCTGTCTTTGTTTCACACACACACGCACGCACGCACGCACGCACGCACGCACGCACGCACGCACGCACGCACACACACACACACACACACACACATTCACACATACGGAAATGCTTGCTTTTGTCAGTCTCGGATAATGCATGTCAGCGGGCACTTCACGCTTCAACTCAGTCGACCTCCGCCCCAAAAAAAAAACAAACAAACAAACAAAAGAAAACACCAAACAAACAACAATATTAACAGTTTAACACAACAAGTAGCCTGTAGGATGTGCGGAGATTCCACACAATGCACACAATAGCCGAGAGGTCGACTCTTGCACCCTAGCTGTAAATACCGACTGATCATGTGAGGGTCTATATTAGTACAGACAGTTCTTAGGTACAGTACCTACAGCATAGCTAGGCGTATTGAGCTATTAATATGTTATCAGTTGTTGGAATGTCACGATGCCCACGATCATGTCGCTGACTGAACTCCTTGTGTTTAGCTCATTAGCGAACAATCGGAAAGGGTCTGGTGTGATCCAGCTTTAGTAATATTATAAGGAGTAAACATATCAGGTTTTAACATTGATCTTTTTTTTCCCCTGCTGCCCCAACTCTTGCCAGCTCCAGTGGTGATCCTCCCAGGTCATGAGTGGAATCCACGGAGGGCTGGGAAGCTGGGCCAGTTTTTAATATGCATGATGATGGAGATGAGGATGATGGTAACATGATGCTGATGGAAGTCCGTGTGGTTTTGGACGCTTCCTGTCATAAATATCCCGGCGTTAACCAGGCCCGGGAACTACGACACCTGGCCGTGTAATCGTCCACATCATAAGACGTGTCATACCAAAGGAAGCACTCCGATGTCGCACCCTTGAAGTGAGTGAGTCTCGGCTGGGACTCGAACCAGGGTCTCTTGGTCCATAGTCCGAAGTGCCAATCGCTACACTATGGGAGCATTGATCTTGTGCAATAGTTTTGCTCACTGCGAAGATGATATTCGCCGTGCATACAACGAAAATGTATGACCAGATAAATATTCAAAAACAGCGATCCCCTCATCCGATTAAACAGAAAACTGACTCTTAGGTGACTCCATTAGCCACTCAGCTCTGTGTGTGTGTGTGTGTGTGTGTGTGTGTGTGTGTGTGTGTGTGTGTGAGTGAGTGCGAGCGTGCGTGTGCTTTCTGTTTGCACTCGCGCAAAGCCACTGACTCAGTCCAAACAATAATCAGCGAAATCTTCCTTGCACTTTGCGACAAAGTTATTTTTATCCTAAAGACAAGATAGCCTGAACCTTTACCGAAACAGTGGGGCCGCGAAGCGACGCACGAAGGGTTAATGATAACATACCAGATATCACCGAGCAGTGTACCCACTCCCACCCGCTCCGTCCCACCCAGCCTGACACAGAAGCCACCCCACGTGATGCGGGTATCCCATCGGTGAAGATGGCCACCTTTCGGTCTCCATTCTGAGAAATACGCCTTAGCCACGATTTCTGGAAAGGGGGCGGCTAAAGGTTGAACAGTCCATGCTGGTTGTTTTGGATGTCACCGTGTGGATAGCTTCTCAGGACACAACAAGCAAGAACTACAGGCAAGCCTGCAGGTAAGGAAACAGCTTGCAGATAAGACACACATACATCGCGACAGAAACAGACTGATAAGGCGTGTTCTTGCAACGTTGTCCTTGGCTGGCTGTAAGCTTTGATCTCGCCAAATATATAGGCTTTGTTTTCTAAGGATACATGAGTGATGTTGCTAGATGTAGGCCTCCGTTGAGTACAGAATCCTTCCACTGGCAGTTTCAAATCAGGCAATTTTATTTCATCTGAAGTTTGTGTGTGTAAATTGCGTGAAAACACTATTGTTATGTCATTGTCACTATGCTCGAGCGATTTAAAAATATTTTGCAGCTCTATTAGAAACCGATATTACGTCATAGACAGCGACAAATAAATTTAGCTCAAAAAAGGCTCTCTCTTTATCCCTGTTATATATATTTGGCACAGATATAGTCAGGCCTACCTCACAAGGCAAAGTCAGGTCACAAAAGACGGGTTTCGCATCTGAAATGGTCGATTGCGTTTTCACGCCGTTGTGGGAAAATTTGGTTTTTAGGGGGGGGGGGGGGGGGGGGGGGGGGGGGTACCTCCATTCAACGGGGGGTACCTCCAGAAACGAGGCTGTGAGCAGTGCCCAGACTATGAAGCAGAAAGATGCTCCGACAAAATGCATATCTCAGAATTATACCTAGACGCCCTATTGTTACACAGTGCTTCAAACAAGTTTCAATCCTTGTGCAATATATAAATAATTTAAATTAACACTGATCAAAGTTTGAGTTTCACGAGAAAGCCATGCAGCGCTGGTGAAATCTCTTAAACAGTAAAAGTACTAGTCGGTTTTACTATTTTTTTCATTGAGAAGAACTCTGACCAAATCTTTCTGCTCGTGATAAAGTCATGCATGTATTTCAGCTATACATTATCCTATCAAGAAGCTGTGTTGCAATGTCAGAGATAACCAGGACATGTGTGACGCCGATAGAGGGCGTGCCTTTAGTATCGGCTGAGGACTGAAGTGTGTGACAATGAGATTAGCCATATCGTTTACAGAGCAAGTGTCGCATCCTCATTGTCTCAAATACTTGAAGGTGTGTTCTTGTATCATAATGTTTCGTTGCGTCGTAATGTTGTAGTTGATTTATACAGTATACGAAGGGGTGTGATGGCACGCACACACACTCAGATTCACACATATCCACACACACACACACACACACACACACACACACACACACACACACACACACACACACACACACACACACACACACACACACACACACTTATGTGTACGCATTAGCCACATAAAGTACCGAAGATAGGGAAACAAAGCTAAACATGGACTTCCTCAACCACGAGATTACAATCAGAACATCATCTTCAGGACACTGCTACTCCTGTTACTAGTCCCTACTACTTCTTTCTGTACACTTGGTGTGCCGCTGGCGGAAGTCAACAGAACTTACTGACACAAAGCAGCATATAAAAAGGCAAATACGCCCATGTTTCTAAGCCACTTTAGTCCTTGCCCCTGTCTCACTAAATGCACATTTTTCCCCCTAGAAAACATGTACCGGGACGTGACAGATACCAGGTGTGTGTGGTGGGTGATAGCTGCGGCGGTTTTATGTAAGTATAACAGGCCTGATATTCATGAAGGGTGTTCAGCTTTGATAAACGAGTTTCAATCTAAATGGGCGTATCTCTTAGGAGCCCAAGCCAGACCAAACCCTGCCCACTATATGATGATACTGGTTGAAAAGAACAAACCACTGTACACTAGTAGAAACCACTTCAAGTCACTATTACGAGGCGTGGGCTTTCACCGCTAGGCCCGAGACCGCTGCAAATTGCATAATAGTGGCTTGAAGGTGGCTCCTAATAATATGAATGTTTTAAGTAAAAACGCGACGTTTGCATGGGCTTTTACTGGATGTAGGAATGAGAAATTATTATTGTTAATCGCCCTTTTAGACCTATACGCGTTTATCCTAGCTAAACGCGCTTCGTGAATACAAGGCCAGAGAAGTACTACGCAGATGGCTGCGTCACCTCTTTTCTAATATTTTTCCGTATTATGATGTCACATGGCCGTTAAAACATGGCGTCTCGGATGAAGAAGTATTTGATGAAGAACGCGATTCACTCCCTGCACTTCAGCACGTCATCCAACACTTGTAGATTACATTACGTAATCGTGCGCAGCACAAGGTGAACACTTTTTTTTTGCCGACTACTTAGCAAGCAGGATCTAAACGTGTGAACATGATTGTCTCATAAGCGCTTGAACAAATAGTGTTTCTAACACAAACTGCATGATTGCGATGGTATGTAAGAGAGACTGATTGCTTTTCTGCTGTTTAATAGCTGGTGAGGCCCTTAGATTGTACAGAGGATTGATCTGTTTTCTGACTAGCAAATAAATAATAATAAAAAAGCTCTGAGAAGCCTTTTGAATAAATTTGGTACATGACGCTCTTTTCTTTCAGGTTCACCACAAGTCGCAACTGAGGACTTTCCGCCTGACGTGAATTACGGCATCCCTTACATCAGCGTTAATGAAAGTGCTCCTGTCGGTGTGTTGTTTCTTATCATAAAAAAAAAAGAAAAGCATTTACTTTGTGATCATGAGCTTTATCGTCACTTCCATGACAAACCAATGAACAAATAAATGTTTCTGCTGGTTATGAGTAATGTACTTTTATTGTGTGTCAGTATAAGGAGATTAATTTTCCAATATTTCCATCGATGTTACTGGATCTGACATTTGTATTGGACACAATGCTATCAAAGTACACTCGAGCATTTGCAAAGGAAATCGTCATTTGCCCTCTTCACCTTTTGCAGGAACGGTGCTAAAGACTTTCACAGCGGAGAACCACAACACCCATACACCTGTCAACGTAACAACGACCGGACAGAACACAGACAATTACGTTTATTTACGCCAAGGCGCAGGCACTCGGTGGGACATCGTTCTCAAAACAACACTTGATTATGAGGTAGTCCATGTTACCAATAAGTATGAAGAGAGGAAGAGCAAATGTGCTCTGTGTTGTCGTGCATTTTTAGAGAGAGAGAGAGAGAGAGAGAGAGAGAGAGAGAGATGTTACGAATGCACGAGAAGCAGAATATTAATTGCCTTTCTCTCCTGCTCACGGATTGTATCTTCCTCTTGCTCACAGGCTGTGAAGCGTACAACGCTGTCATTTCGGGCAGAAGGGCAGGTACGTAAACCCTGCTAATTTTTTTTTTACTAATAATAATAATCCCGGCTGTGGCTAAATACTTGTGCGGCTTGTTCTCGTTGCCCCATTTCATATAGAATACTCTGTCCAAGCGTCACTGCCCCTGAGTGAGCATGTCCTTTGCAGAGTTCGATCGATGTTGGGACTGACGTTCTGATAATGCTTTGTTTGTCCCTTTCGCTTTAGCTGCCATTGGAATTCACCATTCAGATGTACATACGAGACGTCAACGATGTTCATCCACAGTTCAAAGACGTCCCCTACAACGCTCGAGTAAACGAGGTATGTCGTGACATGGTGTATGTTCCCGTGCGGACCACCATGTTCCCTGCACTAATTATCGCTCAGGAATTTGATATATCTCCTCAGAGCCCCAGCCCGACCGCCCAGCCCGCTATATGATAAGCCTTGTTAAAAAGAACAAACCACTGCACACCAGTAGGAGCCACTTCAAGCCACTGTTAAGCAAGACCGGGCCTTCCAGCTAGGCCCAAGATCGCTGCAGATTGCGTAATAGTGGCTTGAAGTGATTTCAAGTCAAATTGCAATTTTTGTGTGGGCTTTTCAGAGTTACAGTATAAAATTTCTGTTCTGGCCTTTCGTCATTTTGATGGCACCTTGCCACCATACCTTTCGGCTTCACTCATCACATATCAACCGTCGCGAACCCTCCGGTCGTCGACCAAGAGGCTTCTCAAAATTCCCAAGCGCAACCTGAAATCCTTTGGCGAGCGCTCTTTCAGTTTTGTTGCACCAAATGTTTGGAATTCTCTGCCAGCACATCTGAGAAATGCGCCCACACTGTCTGCTTTTAAGAGCAACGTTCCTTTTCCGTAAAGCTTTCCCGTGTCAGCAGCTATAGTCAAATCGTCTGTCAAATGTGCGTGAGTGTCGGTGAGTGACTGGCGCATTGAGTTTATTTCTAAAAAATGCGCCCTATAAATACCATGTATTATTATTATTATATTTATTTATTACAGGTAAAGTATTCATTCAACGCTGACCCTGCATCTAGACGTTCCATTGACATAATAGTGGCTTTCAGTGGCTCCTAGTGATCTGAAGATTTCCAGCAAACTTCTGATTTTTGCATGGGCGTTTAAGAGCTGACCCTGCATCTAGACGTTCCATTGTCTGAATATTTCCTTCTTCTTCCTCTTCTTCAACACTTCAATGGTTCACATTAATTAAATTAATTAATAATACAAAATTTCAGATGATCTTTACAACTTATGCTTCAGTTTAAATGTATGAGACTTCCATAGGCATGATATTGTATCTATATTACGCAAGCGGCTAATACTTGCTTTTAACGTTTTCAGGTTTTACCATCAATTTGATATTGTTCCTTTTGATTTCAGAGAGAGAGAGAGAGAGAGAGAGAGAGAGGAGTAGCAGTGGTAGTACTACTACTAGTAGTAGTAGTAGTAGTTGTTGTTGTTGTTGTTGTTGCTATTGTTGTAGAATGTAGCAAGGACGAAGCCTCAAAATGCTTATATATTCCCTATTAGCTTCAGGCATCATAGTCACCCCCTAAAAGGCTTTAATCTAGAAACAAAAAATGCCACGAACAGACCATTCAAGTGCACCTACCTGACAGGATTAAAAAAAAAATGAATGTCTCCTTTCCGCCCAGGCCTCACTGTAGTAATGCTAGTCTACTTTCTGTTTAGGCCAGGGCCCGTATGTAAAACTCGAGGTTAATTTAACCCACGGCTACGGGCCTAACCCAGACTGAAACAAAAGAACCCCCAAAACAAAATTAAATTAAAAAAAGGAAGCGAAGAAAGCAAGACAAAAATCCATCTATAACGGCATAGGCACCTAGCTGGAATGGGCCCACTTCCTGATATACCCCCCCCCCCCCCAAAAAAAAAAAAAAAAAAAAATACCCTAGAGCTAGTTTAGTTCGAGGTTAGACTCTAACCCGGGGCTAAACTCCCTAACCCCGACTTTAACATGCGGGTCCAGTTCACCGAAAACCACTCATGTTACCTTTGCCTTGACCCCAGGCTCAATTTGTGTCCTTACACCTGTCATTGTCTTCTTCGGGATCTTTCCTCAGATGTCTAGGTTGGTGGTGGTCGAGTTGGTTATCGTCAGCAGGCCTTGAAGCCCATATTCGAAGAAACTTGAAAATGTGAAGCATCATATCTATCATCCAAATATTACCATAATAATCAGTTTCAGCAGCATAAACACCATTCACAATAACATGTACAATAAACATGTCCATATCTTGAATTCCTTATCAGCACATTTCACGCAGTACATCTTGTTTATTCATCAGAGTGCCCCAGACGGTACGATTGTGTTTACTGGTATCAAATCTGAGGATCCAGACGACGGCCAAGGTGGTGTGGTCACGTACTCTTTGGTGGTGAGTACCACATACCATAATTATTTAATAATAATAATAATTGTATAGGCGCTTTACCCATTTCCATGAATCGGCTTAAAGTGACCCGAACTGAACCCAACACGCACGCTCACGTGAATCACACGCATTCTCTCACACACTGGACATAAACACATTATAATCACGTGGTGCGAAGGGTCAGCTCAGCTATTTAAGTTTCGGAATTAAGAATTGCATTTATTTTTTTTTAATTTGGTGGGCTGAACGTTTCCAAAGCAGAGGGGGAGGAAGCCGGAGTACCCGGAGAGAACCCCCGACGATCGGCCCGAATATTTCTTTCTAAAACTGAATTGTGTGTGTGTGTGTGTGTGTGTGTGTGTGTGTGTGTGTGTGTGTGTGTGTGTGTGTGTGTGTGTGTGTGTGTGTACATTATCTGCTAGAAGCAGAAAGGTGACGATCGTTTCCAAGGTTTGCCTGGTTTGATTTGTCGATGTACAAAGTGATGGTTCCTGAGATTTTGTGAAAGCTTCTTTGCTAACACGGCCTTAAAAGCCGAAGAGAATTTAATGAAAATCTTGGACTGAATGTTACTAGCTATACTTCGGTATACAACAAAGTGACCTCACTAGCATCCGTTCATTGTATTTGACTTGAAATTTTGGTCCATTTCAGCTTGCTATGCAGGTGAGTACGCATTTAAATTTCCACTTGAAGTTGGCTGTGGCTGCGCCAAGTATACAGAACGGCACGTCACTATCAAATGCTCCTGACAAAATAAACAAGATTCGCATTTTGCTTTTGATACAATTAGGCCCCCTACAGGGAACAGTTTAACTCTTACCAGTTCAGGCATTTTGGACAAAAATGCTCCCAAATACCACCATTCCATATTCAAGGCTCGTGTTGTGTCCTTTTTACTCAAACTAACGTATTTGCTAGTCTTCTATGAGTATTTTTAGTGCAGCTAAACAGTAAGCTTCAAGAATTATACAGTAAAGCTTTGTCAGGGACTTGGTATGAATCATCCGACTTCAGTGTCGGGGTGAACTGGTAGGAGTAAAGACATTCCACTCGCTAAAAATTCTTTAAACACACACACACACACACACACACACACACACACACACACACACACACACACACACACACACACACACACACACACACACACACACACACACACACACACACCCCAAACTACGGCAGACAGTTATGAGAGAAAATGTTACCGTAAAAGCTCCTTGGAATTTGTGCTTCAAGCGCACTCGAAGTCTACAAACAGATCTGAACAAATGTGGTTATGAATGCACAACTTGCCGTAACACTTTTCCAGAGCTCCTCAGGCGTGGCCGATGTGTTCAGCATTGACCAACACTCGGGAGTTGTGACGTTGAACGGAGCTCTTGATTACGAGACGACCACTATCTACCATTACCTCGTCGTTGCAACTGTAAGTGCTCCTGTAAATGTCCTGTGAACGATAGCGTGGAGAGCAAACTTTACACCAATGCTATTATTAACGCAATTTCTACCGAGTATGTTTTTGGTTGTGCAGCATGTGTCCTCGCTAAAAAAAAAAAAAAAAAAAAAAAAGTCTGCATGGATTTAAATTTGGGGTAAAGGGAACGTTTCACTTTGATTATACTCATGTTTGCTGCAGTAAAAACCGTTAAGGAACCGTTAATCTTGCCTGATTTTTGCATACACGGACAAACCCGAAAAACAAGTTAAAAACAAAAAGACTATGGGATACTCGTCTCGTGCGCGGTACGAAATGTGTTAATGTTATCGTTACTTTATTGCTCTGGCCGGTTTAAATTTCTAATGTTGTCCTACTGTATGTATGACCCCCCGATGAATCTATGTAATTATGTGCGTGTTACCACCTTCCACTACACTGTCGTTGCAATTGTAAGCGCAACTGTTTTTAAATTTCCGGGGGTTCATTGTAAACGATGCAGACTTGATTGCCATGACCGAAGTTCAATAAACCATCAGTGTTGTTCTAATTCCATACCCAGACGTACAAGATGTGCGTTTATCTTGCTATGAAACTGTTTTTCTTCTGGTTTTGCGGTAAGGATATTATTTTATTAACGTGGGGGAAATCATCTTATTTGTCTTATACCGCGCGTGTGTGTGTGTGTGTGTGTGTGTGTGTGTGTGTGTGTGTGTGTGTGTGTGTGTGTGTGTGTGTGTGTGTGTGTGTGTGTGTGTGTGTGTGTGTGTGTGTGTGTGTGTGTGTGTGTGTGTGTGTGTGTGTGTGTGTGTGTGTGTGTGTGTAGGACAAAGGTTACAACCATCTCAGTTCTAGCACAGACCTGTACATCACAGTGCTGGACGTTCAGGACTCACCGCCATACTTCACCAACCCACCTTACATTGGCAGCGTGAACGAGAGTTCTGCTACGGTTCGTCACTCACTCACTCACTCACCCAATTATTCACTCACTCACACACATAATCAATGAATCAAGTAAGGAAGCAATTAAGCATTCAAACAATCAAACAATCATTTGCATCCGGCAACCAGCAAACGGCTGAACTAAACATAGCTAAATACAAAACCATTTTTTTTGCATCATGTTAGCAGTGGTTCAATACAGACCACTCTGTCTTTAGGCAGGCATAAACAAATGTAAGCGAGGTCACTCCAGCAGTATAGTTTTCACATTGAAAATACACCAGATCAGTCAGTTTCCAACATACAGCTACGGTGCTGATTAATTTGATTTCAATTACATGGAGAGGATGACAGTTCCAAAAGTTGCCTTCATTACCTTTGATACCTATGGCTTTAAAATCAAGTGCCCTGCAGTTTTGCGGAAACGAGCATCTATACTCAGTTAGCCTTCTTTCAGTATATACTTGAGGGGAGCCGGGGTGGCCGAATGGTAGAGCGTTGGACTTTCAATGCTCGGGTCGTGAGTTCGAATCCCGGCTGGGGCTAAATATTTGTGCTGGCCTTTTTCTCGCTGCCCCGTCTTTGATATCACCCTTATGTGGTGGAAAAGGACGTTAACCCCCCCCCCCCCCCCCAGTATATATTTGAGCCGACCTAGATGACGATTCTTGTTAACTTCCATCAATAGGAGACTGTTGTACTGACAGTGAAAGCTTTGGACGGAGACCGTGCCGTGTCCAACCGTGTTGTCTACAACATCACCAGTCGTAAGCCATCCTAAAGCCAGCTCTTAACTGGGCACTGCGAAGCGCCACAGTGCTTTCCACAGTTGTGACACAGTTATGATTGGGGGGGGGGGGGGTCATCACAGCAACCTGAATTTCAAATAGCCACAACTGTGACTGTGGTTTCCACAACACATTCTGATTGGCTGTACTACGTCACTCGGCGCGCAAACAGTGCATGGCGAACAGTGCATCTTCAATCGGTTTGACACCGAGCACAGCTGTGTTTAGTTTTGTAGTTAGTAGACACACCGAGCGCAACGACTGTGATGTGCACATGTGTGTTTCGCGCGCTGTGCCCAGTTAAGAGCAGGCTTGAACAACGACAACAGCAACACAGCAACAGCAACAATAACAGCAACAACAACTCTCAGCTGCAATAAATTCAGAATATTAAAAAATATACTTATGTCAGCCTGAATTAAGAAATGAAACCATTGCACCAAGACAGTGCATGGCCAGTCAAAGGTTGTTAACTCTTTCGCTAGGCCTCACTCATTGTTCACCAGCACCAGGCAGTCAGGCCACGTGGAGCAGAGAGCAAACCCCATCTAAACCATATCATTCTGTCACTGGATGTTAGTTCGTATCTACAAGCTGTATAGAATACTAGGCCCAAGCCACGGTAAACATTAATGACTAATTAACCGAATGAGTAAATGGAACAATGATGAGAGCTGTAGGATTCATTAAGAAAAAATGATTCTTGTCTAAGACCTGTGTTGCTTAAAAAAAAGAAAAAAAAAAAGAAGAAAATTTGGTGTACATGTATATGCTGGTTGTAAGTGATGAACTATGTACCTAACGACACTGTGTGTGTAAATATATTTTTTATTCTGCCTTATCAGCTTTTTATGATTTCATAATGCCTGTTCATTACACGACATTATTTTAAAAGAACATTGGATGGACAAGTTTATATGCAGTAGGTATTTGCAATTGTGTCGTTCATATTGCTGAATAAATACGATTGATTGAAAAAAAAATGATTTTTTTTAATTCCTTCGGAAACAACAGTGACTGACTTAATTTCTCCGTTTCTGATAAATCCTTTTTCCCCAGCGGACTGTCAAGGTCTGTTTCAAATCAGCGACACAAGTGGAGAAATTTCTGTCGCAAGTCGTCTGGACCGAGATAGGCCTCCTCTCAGCACCAGAAACGGTCTGTGTACCGCAACAGTCGAGGTAAACGTGTAGGAGGAAAGAAAATGTTTCGAAAAAAAAAAATAGTTTCTGTATCTCTACATGTTTCGTTTATAAACGAACAGCAAGTAGCAATTTTTTGTTCATGTAATATTTGATTCTTTTGGTGTATTCTTGTAGTTTCATTTTGTTTTGTTTTGCGAACTTCTCTTTCATATGGGACCCCCCCCCCCACACACACACACACATACAGACACACACACACAGACAAACACCCAACCACCACCACCACCACCCTCGCCTGCCCCTTGAAAGAGAACTTGGAACAATTTATTGACAGGTCGAGAGTGAGAGAGAGAGAGAGAGAGAGAGAGAGAGAGAGAGAGAGTATTTGGTGTGAGGTGTGAAGATGATTTTTCTTCTTTTTTAAGGATCTGAGGCTTATTATTTTTTAATATTGTTTCATGTAAGGTATTAATCAACAAGGCTTATAGTATCTTCTTTATTAATGATTGCTCAGCAGGATGATTATGCTTTTGAGGACAATAAATATAAATTGCATTGCATTGCATTATACTGTTCTGTACTGCACTGCACTGTCTTGCATTGCATTGCATTGCATTGCATTGTTGCGGGAGAACATCTTCGGCTCGGCTGAGTGTCTCCGACGGACTGTAGCCTTCATCAGGACTGCCGGCGTGCCTGTCTGAGTGTTAGAGGAAGAAGAAGTATTGTATTGTATTGTATTGTATTGTATTGTATTGTATTGTATTGTATTGTATTGTATTGTCATCAGCTGCTGTATCGTTGCAGGCTACTGAGCTGGACGACCACCCACCACAGTTGGGACAGTTCACAGCGTCGCAGCAAGTGACCATCACCGTTAATGACGTCAACGACAACAGGCCAAGATTTTCTGGAACCTCGTTTTCCGCCGGCATTGACGAAAACTCCCCGGCAGGCACTGCCCTTGTTCTGGAGAATGGGAATCAGATTTCTGTCTCAGATGCAGATCAGGTGTGTGATGACAGATAATTATACAATCCATGCAAGCCAATGTCCACTAACAAAGCGCAGAGGTAATTCGTGGAAAACAGTTCATACTCGTTGCGCAAATTAACCCCGCCCCCCCCCCCCCAAACACACACATTCACACATGCACACACACACACACACACACACACACACACACACACACACACACACACACACACACACACACACACACACACACACACACACACACAACCAACAACAGCAACAACAACAACAACAACAGCAAACAAATATTAACCAAACAAAGAAAACCCACAAACAAACAAAACCCAAAACAAAATACGCACACACATATACGTATACATATACATATAGGTATACATATGCACATACATATACCTATATGTATACATATGCACATACATATGCGTATACATATACGTATACATATGCACATACATATACATATGCATATACATATACATAAATATAGATATGCAATCTGTTAAATCTGCATAATCTACAATAAAAATCTGTATAATCTGTCACAATCTGTATGTGACTTTCATCGCTAGTTTTTCATTGCAGGGTATCAACAGTGAGATCACGCTTGCGCTGCACGACACTACAAACACATTCGAGCTGATGTCGACAAAAGTACAGTCCAGTGGGTTGGTTTCAATTCGTGTGAAGAACTCCACAAGCCTGGACTTTGAAACTATCGAGACGATCAATTTCACGGTAAGACTAAAAAAAAAAAAAAAACCAAAGATTGTTCCTTGCCACGGATGGAGGGGGGGGGGGGGGGGGGGGGCAACTGGGCCCCATGGCAGCACGCTTCATAATTATAAATTATTCTAATAGGCTTTCAGCTGTTTCTTGGAAAGGCAATGTTCTTCTTTCTTTCTTGTGTGTAAGCCTTGCTGTTCAAAAAGAAGACTCTCGTCACACCAATTCTGGCTGCAGTGGGTGAGTGTTTGGGAGTTTAACGTCCTTTTCCACCACGTATGGGTGATATCAAAGACGGGGCAACGAGAAAAAGACCAGCACAAATATTTGGCTCCAGCCGGGATTCGAACTCACGACCCGAGCAGTGAAATGCCCCTGTAGGGGTTTAAGAGTGGACCACTATACAAAATAATGGCCGACTGTCGTCATGTAGATTTGAAAAGCAACCTTCCAGTGGCAAGAACACTCTACAGATGTTAACTGAACTTACTTTAGCAAGTCTTCAGTGGTTCAGATGGCGTTACTAAAATCTTAACTGTTCATTGTAATCCTTCTTGTTCATTGTAATCCTAACTGTTATTTTTAATCCCAAAAGCTCCTGTGAATCCCAACTGTTTATATTAATCCTTCTTGTTCATTGTAATCCTTCTTGTTCATTGTAATCCTTCTTGTTCATTGTAATCCTTCTTGTTCATTGTAATCCTAGCTTTTCATTGTAATCCTAACTGTTCATGGAATCCTAACTGTTAATTGAAATTATAACTGTTCATTATCATCCTAACTGTTCTTTGTCATCCATTCTGTTCATTGTTATCCTAATTGTTCATTGTAATCCTAATCGTTCATTGTAATCCTATTTGTTTAGTGTAACCGTAACTTTAGTTGTCATGCGAACTGTTCATTTTGATCGTTCATTTTTCGTTGTTTTCTCATCACCACTCGAGATCGAGTTGGGACAAATTCCGGTCCTGTTATTTGTAAATCTGGTCATTGTGATCCTTTTAATCGTAATTTTGCGTGGGGAGCCGGGGTGGTCGAATGGTAGAGCGTTGGACTTCTAATGCTCGGGTCGTGAGTTCGATCCCGGCTGGGGTCAAATATTTGTGCTGGCTTTTTCATCGTTGCCCCGTTGTGGTGGAAAAGGACGTTAAACCCCCAAACACCTACCCCCACCCTCGTAATTTTGTGCATTATAATCCTGTGTACAGATCAATGCTCGTGATCACGTTGGATCAGATCGTGTGTCCGGCACGGCAAGTGTTACTGTCCGAATCAACAACATCAACGAGTTTTCTCCAAATTTTACACAATCCCGCTTCACAAAGCGCATTCCTGAAGGCAGCGCAAGGGGAATTTCTGTTACAACCATCACGGTGAGAAGCGGTAGTTTAAAGTTTTGTCGACTTCTTCTTCAAAGAGTAATGCTGAATGGTAACCAGATTTAGTTTTCGTTTTAGATGTGTGTAAGAATTCAGCGATACATACACCAAACATTGTAGCACTGAAATATACAACAGTAAACAGGGGATTTGGTGTAGTGGTTAAGGCATCCGACTTCGGATCCTGAGCTGCCTGGTTCGAGTCCCCGGTGGGCAGGAATATGGTTGGATTTTTTCATACCATATCGAGTCAAATCCATGTGCAGACTCGTTTGCGGTGCCTGTCTCGTCTTCGTGTACACACGCACGCACAAATATCAAGTGTGCACGCTAAAAATCCCACGTTCATCTTTCGAAGAAGAGTAGGCTGTGGCCGGTGGCGTGGTAAAACAGAAATACTGTCGCACGCACCAGAGTGAATAGCAGGGTGGAGGTTTGCACACAAAGTAGCGCCTAGCGGCAGCAGGCTTTCCCTGCTTCGTCCTCCAGCCTTGCAGCGCCTAGAGCATCTCATTAGAGATGGATACGTGCGCCGAGGAGAAGTCTACCATACCATACCATACCATACCATACCATACCATACCATACCATACCATACCATACCATACCATAAACAGTTGCGATCATTTAAATGTAAGCTCAAAATACTCTATGTTAATAACTAGTACAGCTGTTAGAGCGTACAGTAATATTTACGTTTCGCTAATATTCACATTCTACGACTGTTGTTAGTTACACTACTGGAGCGCTCAGTGTGGTCGAGTACGTTCATTTTTTGGCTCAGTGCCAGCATTACAGACCCGTTGCTCACCCTTCCCCTCCCCCCCAAACCAGCAAACAAAACAAAATAACACAAAACAAAGCACCCATCAGCAGGACCTCAATTAGTGTCATAAAACAGAAGCAAATTGTTTCAAACCATCTCTTTTCATGCGTTTTTAATTTCAGGCCATAGACCATGACAGTGGAGATTACGGGCGGATCACGTACACGTTGCAGAATGCCAGGAATACGTGAGAATAGTTTCTCTCCTCTGTACACATACTGACACGTACGTGTGCATTAACTCTTAGGAGCCCGAGTCCGACCCCCCCCCCCCCCCCCTTCCCTGCCCGCTATATGATAAGACTTGTTGAAAAACCGGCCCCGTAGTGTAGTGGTTAGCACTTCGGATCATGGACCGGGAGACCGGGGTTCGAACCCCAGCCGAGGCAAGCGGGATTTTTCCTACCTAGGTCGGCTCCTACCCAGAGCGGGTGTGCTATGGGCCCGATGGGGAGGCTGCTGCCACACAGCCGAGTTTCACCCACTTCACGGGTGCGACTTTGGGGGTGCTTCCCTTAGTATGACACGTCTTATGATGTGGATGATTACATGGCCGGCACCGCAGGTGCCGTAGTTCCCGGGCCTGGTTAATGCCGGGATATTTATGACAGGAAGCGTGGAATGCGGCCCTGTCCCGCAGTTCCAAACCACATGGACCTCCATAGCATCATCTTACTATCATCCTCATCTCCATCATCATGCACAATAAAAATTGTCCCAGCTTCCAAGTCCTCCGTGGGTTCCACCCATGACCTGGGAGGAACACCACTGGAGCTGGCAAAGAGTTGGGGCAGAAAAAAAAAAAAAAAAAGAAAAGAAAAAAAAGACTTGTTGAAAAAAACGAGCCACTGCACACCAGTTGGAGCCACTTCAAGCTACTATTACACAAGGCGTGGGCCTTCCCCGCTAGGCCCGAGACCGCAGCAGATTGCGTAATAGTAGCTTGTGAAGTGGAGTTTAGCGATCTGAAGATATCAACTAAAATTGCGATTTTTGCATGGGTTTTGAAGAGTTAAAGACGTAGATCGTACGTGTGGCGGAAAAGGACGTTAAACTCCTAAAACACCGGCACACCCACCCCCTCCCCTCGCCTTCCCTCCCCCATTCAACGCACTTACCGCTCGACGCGTTTATTTTTTGTATTGATAGTGTGTGTGTGTGAGTGTGTGTGAGTGTGTGTGTGTGTGCAGCTCCGTGTGTGTGTGTGTGTGTGTGTGTGTGTGTGTGTGTGTGTGTGTGTGTGTGTGTGTGTGTGTGTGTGTGTGTGTGTGTGTGTGTGTGTGTGTGTGTGTGTGTGTGTAATTGTAATTGTAGAGCGCTCTGAGCCAGCGTCTACTGGGATACTGCGCTAGATAAAAGCTTTTTTTTTTTTTAACATCTCGCTAGTTTCGCAATTGACCAAAGTAGCGGCGTAGTAACAACAACCACAGACCAGACAGACCGGGAGACGATGGATACGTACAACATGCTGGTGTTAGCCACTGACGGCGGCGGTCGGGTGCAGACGGTACCGCTTATCATCACCATCGACGACGTCAACGACAATAGACCGGTGTTCACACAGGACCAGTACGATGCTGTGCTGAACGAGGGAGATACTACGTTCAATCGCCCACTCACATTGCAGGTGGGGTTTTATGTATTAGGCCTTGCATTTTTTAAATTTTTTTTTTTTTTTGGGGGGGGGGGGGAGGGGGGCAATGGAAATTTGGTCTGGTGGGGCTTCGGAAGCCCGTCGCCGCCTCACAGTTAGATATTTGCCAGTGTTTCCTACAGCCTTGCCTACGCTAACTTATTATCATGCGGACCCTACTTAGTAAGGTGGTCAGTGTTTCACTGTGTTTACTGTGTTCCATTCCGTGTTCTGGTGGAGCTTCTGAAGCCCGTTGTCGCCACACAGTTTAATAATTTGTTTTTACTACTTTATTGTCCCTTTCGGGAAATTCGCGCTGCTTCCCTCGAGGGAAGCGCGTCGCCGCGGTGCAGCGCCACCCAATACCTATTTTTTTACGTGTGTTTGCAGCGCTTCCTATGCTAATTTATTATCGTGCGCCCTCCACTTAGTAAGGTGGTCAGTGTCTCATGTGTTCGCTGTGTTTCATCTGTGACTCCGTCGTTAGAAATAGAAACCTGTCCTCGGGGCAGTGATTCGCTGTGATTTTAAAGTGTGCAAACATCTCCAACACGATGACAACGTGCTGACAACAGCAGCGGTTATTTACAGCGACAAAGGCATAAGGGCGGTCATGCTACCTCAAAAACCATATCGTGTATCGGTATTCCAAAAAGGCAAAAAGGTCCAAGCTCAATAATTTTGAACTCTGCCTTTGACAGTGTCTCTTATCTGCCAACAGGCAACAGACGGGGATGCACCAGGTTCCCCCAACAGTAACGTGTCCTTTAGGATGGTCAGCAGCAGTCCTGCCGGTCTACTGAGAAACTTCTACCTGGACTCCATCAATGGACACCTGACAGTGAAGACAGCGCTGGATTACGATACACTAAACTTCCAGGGAACAGTTCGCCTTGTTGTGGAAGCCAGGGATCATGGAACTACTCCGCTATCATCCACTGCTACCGTTGAGATAGTTTTGAATGTACGTACAATGTTTTTTTGTGTGTTATTTTTTTCCTTCTCGTAAATGGACAGTTGGTTAATTGATGGACCAGTTTGGAATAATATTTTCAGTTTTCTTATAGTATGTCTATCTGTATCGATATTCGATAGTGAAGTTGGCGTCCGGTTTTGACAGGCAGCGTGCTGAGCATGTAAGGCAGATTACTCCTTGCCAATCCAACTCCGCCTTCACACCTCACTGCCCCTTTTTAAATCCCATCTGAAGACCTTTCTCTTCCGCCAAGACTTTGGTAGTTAAACTTCTGTTGAGTATGGCTGTGTGTACCATGGGTCGTTGCACTGCCAAATTGTATGTAAGAAGGGGTGTAAATGGTGTGTGTGTGTGTGTGTGTGTGTGTGTGTGTGTGTGTGTGTGTGTGTGTGTGTGTGTGTGTGTGTGTGTGTGTGTGTGTGTGTGTGCTTTAAGTGCAGCGAGTCCTTGGTATTTGGAGAGCAGCGCTCAATAAACACTATGTATTATTATTATTAATTATTATGATACACCAAAAAAAAGTGTCACTATAATAAGGGCTCCTACAAAAGGGGGACAAAGTCGCTCACCCACTTTTGAGAAAATTGAAAAGGTCAAATTTGGCGACTTTGAGACTTTTCCGTTTTTGGGCCCTGACACGACTACTACAATTGATGTGAAAGTTTCAAGGCTGAATGTAGCGTATAATACAAAAAAAGCGTATAATACAAAATATGTTGTACCGGCGTTATTCCCATGTCACGCTTTACAAGCCACTTTCTCAAAATAGCTGTTTTTCAACTGCAAATTTTCAACAAACATAATTATCTCAGGCTTACACCATGCTACAGAAATGATTTTGTACCAAAAAGAAAGTTTATTTTCTGCACTTTTCAGTGACTCTAATGACTCCATAGGCCCAAAATCACCCCCTGTAACTCTTTTGTGGAAGCCTATCACACATATGGTTGCCACTAACATACTGTAATTTCAAACCTGTAAGTGCATATCCCTCTACCCATTTCCGTGTATGTGCGGCTCATCATTAACTGGAATTTACCAAATGGATGCTATTTAAAAGAAAGCATTCTGCACTGGGCCTTTTCTTCTTGTTGTTGTTATTGTTGTTGTTGAAATCAGAAGCTGCATTCGCCTTTGCAGCTTAAACTTTTCAGATATATACCACACAGCGGAATTAGTGTTCAACACAAATTGACATATCCTTTTACAGAAGTTTACACTCAGTATTATGACACCGTTTTCTTTTGTTCAGGATGTCAACGACAACTCTCCAGCCTTCTCAATGTCTTCGCATTCCAAACAAATCAGAGAGGGGACACCGATAGGTAATTAAAATGAAGAAATGAAGAATTAAACGTCTTAAAAGAACATATCATGTATTGTGCACTGGTCGCATACATATGTAAGGTAGGACACGAATGCCTCGTTTGTGAATTCGGCATCGATTTTCAATGAAATGTTAAAGAATCAAATTCCAATGAAAAGCAAAAAAACACAAAAACACCTTGCATAAGGACATTATACACATATCAGAATTGAAGTGATAATTACAAAAATCTCATTGGCTGTAAATATTAATCATCGCCATTGGCGTTGATGAATGATACAGTTTTGTGAAGTTATTTTTTACACACAAAAAAAATGTTTTGCTTCTTCGTTACCCCTTTCTAGAAATTGTGGACAATTTCCCCGAGGGAGTCGCGTTGCCTCGGTGCATCAGGAACCATCTACCTAACTTCGAAGATTTTTGATGTTCCAATTGTTCCCTTCTCTGTGACATGACCAGGCACTTCAGTACTTGAAGTAACAGCCACGGACGCAGACGGTAGCGCTCCCAATAATGCGCTGCTGTACTCACTGGAGAGTGGGGGTCAGGACAAGTTCAGGATCAACTCCACGACCGGCGTTATCACGGTGTCTGGCCCTTTGGACAGGGAGACAGTTAGCAGCTACACCCTGAACATTGTGGTCAGAGACAAGGCTCCAAACCCACTTTCCAACACAACACAAGTTCACATAAGCATCCTGGATGTGAACGACGAGCCACCGACGTTTGGGGGCAAGAAGAACGAAGAGAGATCCGTTGATGAGCTGACCATTGGACCCCTGTACAGCATGACGGCCACAGACCCTGATCAGAATGTCCGGCTTCGGTACTCTATTTTGTGGAGAAACAGTACCGGAGAGGATGGTTCCTATCAGCCTGTCAGTGACGTCCAGGTGAGGTGTCATGGTAGCATAATGACATGCATCAGTTAGCGGTGTCACAGAATTGGGAAATTTCCGGCTTTTTTTCTGGTGTGTGTGTGTGTGTGTGTGTGTGTGTGTGTGTGTGTGTGTGTGTGTGTGTGTGTGTGTGTGTGTGTGTGTGTGTGTGTGTTGTTGTTGTTGTTGTTGTTGTTGTTTTTACTCAAAGGAAACTATGACCGCTAATTTGAGGGAGCCAGGATGGCCGAGTGGCAGAGCGTTGGACTTTCAATACTCGGATCGTGAGCTAGAATGCCGGCTGGGGCCAAATATTTGTGCTGGCCTTTTCCTGCGTTGTCCCGTCTTTGATATCACCCTTAATGAGTGGAAAAGGACGTTAAACCACCAAACATCCACCCACCCATGACCGCTAATTCAAGCGTAACGTAAGCCTGTAAGGACACCGATGGTTTCTGACATGTACAGTTCTAATCATCCGCTTATTGTTTTTTTTTTTTTTCTGGAATGAAACTTTGAGCAGAAGGACACTGTTATTGTTTCGGCGTCCCAAACATGTACATTTATGCTGTTAACACCATGTGCAGGACTGGATCACCATAGACCCAAACTCTGGTCAACTCAGCGCCAGAAAAGCCTTGAACAGAACTGCTGTAAGCAAGTTTGTTCTGTACGTCCAAGTCAATGACACACTCGCCGAAAGCAACCTGCCTCAAGTAGATACAGGTAAACTAGCCTCTCACTGTTTCTCTGTTCGCCTTGAAAGGTGTCAATCAACGTCATTATGTTTGTTATTTTCTAATACTCCACTACACGCATGTCAGTTGTGGTTTCACAAGCAAAGCAGTTGGCAAATTTGAATTGGTACGTCTAGGTTGACCAGGGGTATGTAACAGAATCAGTATTACAGTACCTTCTACACGCTCGTAATCTCATTTTAAATGTAGCGTTTACTCTGAAGAATTGTTTGGACCCCTCCCCTTCCTTCCCGACCGCCAATGAAAAGCACAAAAACGAAAGATGATGTTACTATGTTGCCAAACGAAGGATGCACAATATTCTAAGAGGGTAGGAACGCGGAACGTGGTCTTGTCAAACAGCACCAAGCATCACTAACCTCCATAGCAGCATGACGTCGTAATCCTCGGCCTCAACGTTATGTGTAAGACAAATTGCACCAAGTTCGACCCAAACGATCCGTGGATTTTACTCACTACCTACGATGAGTTGGCAAAAAGATTGGAATGACCAAAAAAACAAACAAACAAAAAACACAAACAAACAGAAACCACAAACAAAATCACGACTACAGCACAATCAAGAAATGGAGCGAAGCTGGGACGGCCCAGCGTTCGCTTCGCGAATTTTCCGACCCAAGCCCAGCAGTCTTTTGAAAGCCGCTCGAAACTCAGAATCCTGGCACGCGTACACGACCACGTTGAGACACGAGTTGCACGTGGCTAGAGCTGCTGCAGCCAGCTTCACGTCACCCGCCACCTTCACGTGGAGCCGAACCACAGCCATGCAAAAATACGGCGTCCACAGACAGACGAAGATACCCCACACCAAGGCCATGCGTTTTACGAGGCGGATGTTTTTCGCCAGTTTTCGTTTTTCTGCTTCGCGGGTACTTGTACCGTCGTTGTTGCTGACTGAAGCAGTGACTGCATTGATGGCTGCTGCCTGCGCAGCGGCCTTTCTGAAGATAGACGTGTACAGGCACAGCGTGACGAGACTCAGTAAAGCGTAGAGAGAAACGTGGGTGTAGGTGGACGCTGGTGTTTTGGGGAACAACACGTCGGTGCTACATATGGAGCTGGGGTCAGGGTCTGGTTCTAAAAATCTCAACAGACCTGCGTGGAGCGTGCATGCAGGCGCCAAGCACAACAAACAGACACCAGTTCTTTTCCAAGTGACCTTGCGCTGGTAGAGAAACGGGTGCATTATGTACAGGTATCGGTCGATGGCTATGTGAAACAGGGTCAACACGCTAGCGATGCAAGCGGCAAAAGTTAACGCCTCGTACGCTTCGCAGAACCAGTAATGTTCTTCAAACGCCCAGTGAGTGTCTTCGTTGACCCAGAAAACGCTGGTGACCTTGTTGACCCCTACAATGAGGTCAGCCACAGCCAAGGCCACAATGAATAGGTTGGCGATTGTTCTCAGTTGCGGAGTGGTAGCCACTGCCAGTAGGACAAGGACGTTGCCGGTTACCGTGGTGACACTTATGATGGAATACGTCACCATCCAGGCAACTGGCGACTCCGTGTCCAACCTCTTCATCATGGATAGCTTATCAGTTTGAGTGGACGGCGTTTGCCCAAGCAGCTGATAACCGGTGAAGTCCGCCCCTTAAACTCTAGTCGGATGCTTGCCGTTACTGTGTTATCGTAGTGGCGGGTGAAAGCACAGCGTCAGGTTTGTGTGCTACACAATGTAACTGTCTCTCAGAATCCCAACATGTTCATTACACACTTAGAGAACACCAGAAAAGTCCATTTATTTCTGATACTTTTCTAACGCGCTGACAGCCCTTTTCATTCTGATGTTCTATAATTGCCACTCATCAAGTGGCTTCCACGGTGCAAGTTTCAAGGCTGCAAGGTCTTGCTTTTGAAAAGGGGGCCTTATTCGACCTACACACTTTGTTTCACTGGATCCATTTTTTTCATGTGTGTGCACTTGACTACACAGCAAAATTAATATGAAAGGAATCAGAGTAAGTTTGGAAACACTTCAGTGGAATTCACAATTGTACGCAACTCGTCGCACGCAGTAAATGCTTCGGTCGTTTGGTTGACAGGCTGTTCGCTCTCTCTCCGGTAAGCAGCCCGCTTTCGGTGATCTGCGGGACTACGCTCCAGGAAGAAACATTTCAGAGAGAAATCAATTACGCATCACCTGACAAAGTTAATGTTGTCACAAATGCTGGTCGTCCACAGTTGCGACATTGTCACTATTAGGACTGAGTTGGAAGGCCAGTTTCCTGTGTCTCTCACTCGCTCGTATTGTGTCATCTTTGATCACGGGCATGCCTCCACGCGGGAACGTTAAAAACGCTAAGAATCAATTACACATCACCTGACAAAATTAATATTGTCACAAAATGATGCTTGTCGTCCAGAGTTGCGACATTAGTGAGACTTAGTAGGATTTCGTACGGAGGACTTCGTTGAGCAGCGTAACCCATTTACATGTAAATTAGGCTCACACGGCAGAGGCCGCGAGCTGCTAACGCGCTGCGATTAGCTAATGGTACCCGTAACGTGCCTAATTTACATGCAAGTGGGTTACGCTCCTCAGCGAAGTTCTCCGTACGAAGCCGTACTAAGTCTCACTATTGTCACACTATTAGAAGTTGGAAGTCCAGTTTCCTGTGTCTCTCACTCGCTCGTATTGTGTCATCTTCGATCACGGGCATATCTCCACGCAGAAACGTTAAAAACCCTTCATGATGCGTTCAGCTGTGTGCACAGGAATGGCCGACCAAAGATAATTTGTTTCGGCCGACACAAAGCCACTGCCATCAGGTCTGCATTAGGGAAATAAGGTCGTCTATCGCCGCTTTGTTTGCTTTCATCTTAAAGTATTTTGCGCACGTGATAAGACCGTACCCGGCCGGCATCGACGTTCGTGTTAAAAGCCTTGGGAAAAATCTATAACGTTTCTCTGTTCAGGTGAGACTGCTTGCACTGCCATTCTAAATAGTGCAGACATCCTGATGTCGTACTCTGTAGTTGTTACACAAGAACTGAACAATCATCAGTGATTCTGAGTTTAGTCGTGTAACGCAATCGGAGATGGAGTTTATCGTGCTGATTTCAAATGCATCCTGCCTGAAGAACTAATTAAAATCGATTCGACAAAAGCAGTTAATGTTTATATGGCAAATATGTCTTTTCAACTGGAAATTTTATTTCCTGGGTCAAGTAGACTGCCTCGCAATGCATGTAATTGTTGACAAAGATGAGCGGATGCCAACAGCAACCGGCTGCTCTGTGCGTTGTGTAGTCACAGATAACACAATCTCTCTCTCTCTGGGAAGCCGGGACAGCCGAATGGCAGACTCTCAATGCTCGTTGGCGAGCAGAATCCCGGCTGGGGCCAATTATCTGTACTGGCCTTTTTCTCGTTGCCTCGTCTTTGATATCACCCTTACGTGGTGGAAAAGGACGTTAAACTCCCAAATGCCCCAGCGCCCAGGCTCTCTCTCTCTCTCTCTCTCTCTCTCTCTCTCTCACACACACACACACACACACACACACACACACACACACACACACACACACACACACACAGAGAGAGAGAGAGAGAGAGAGAGAGAGAGAGAGAGAGAGAGAGAGAGAGAATTTAGCTAATAAACCATGATAAATCCCAGCAACAGCCCCCTCCCTCCTTCCCGATTTCCTAACAGCAAAAAGAAACAGCAATCAAAACAACATCAACAACACAGAAACATTTGTCATCCTCACCATTGTTTTTGTTTATTTTAGCTGTGATTACTCTCAATATTGTGGACATCAACGACAACGCGCCGACATTTTCGGAAACAAGGGGAGTCGAAGCCACAGTGCGAGAGAACATGGGTCCTGGCACAGCCGTCACTTTCACAAACCCACTCAGAGTCTTTGACAACGATGTGGTATGTTGAATCCACTACGCAATGCACCGTGTTTGTGATTTCCTCATCACTCATTCAAACTGTGGACAATTGACACGTAGCCAGTTTCTGACTGACAGGTCATACTAGCCAATCAAAGTGCGCAAACAGTGCGATAAGCTAACCCACATGAGACCAGGGCCCGCATGTAAAACTCAAGGTTAATTTAACCCACGGCTAAGGGCCTAACCCAGACTAGGACAAAAGAAACCCCCAAAACAAAATTAAATTTAAAAAGGAAAGCGAAGAAAGGTAGAAAAAAAATCCTTCTCTAATGGCTTAGGCACCATGGTGGAATGGGCCCGCTTCCTGGTTAAATAAAAACCACCCAGAAAATTTTACCCTAGAGCTAGTATAGTTCGAGGTTTAGACTTTAACCCGGGGCTAAAATCCCTAACCTCGACTTTTACATACGGGCCCAGAAGGCAAAAAAGCGTGCGCTGTTTGTGGTTGCCATGGAAGAGCGGGCGTGGCTACAGGAGTCTGGGCTACATGACAATTGTTGGATAGTAGGTAATACTGCTTACATACAGTATATTTCTCTCTTAGAAGGTGACGGATTTTACAGGAGCAAGTCACTGTCTACAGCCGTTGCAGATGCTGCTGGTTTCGGTACCACAAATGAACGAGGCCTCGAAATGCCTATATAGTATTTTCTATTAGCATCAGATCACACCTACAAATGCTTCAATCTAGAAACAAAAATTACTATGTACAGACCATTAATTTTTTTTAGGGGCACGCTCCTGACAAGAGTTAAAAAAAATGCGGATGTCGCCTTTCCACTTAGGCCTCACTGGATTAATGGCCTAATAGTCTATTTTCTACTCAGGCCAGGAAGCCACTCCACTCAAATCCACTCACGTCACCTTTGCTTTTCATCTCCGCAAAAACATCCCGGCTTAAGTGTCACTGGCATGCAGCTTGCCCTGCAAATACCAAATCACTAAAATCACGTTTTTTTGTGACAACAAAAACCATTACAAACCAGCACACTCGCCAAACGTGATCCTTGAAATAAACACCAAACTTGACATAACGTCAATTTGTGTTATTACACCTCCTGTGCTAGGGTTTTTGCTATTAAAGGCTTCCCACATATCCATGCCCCACAAATCTTTCCGAGCTGTCGTGGTTGTGAACATATGTAATTATTCGCTTGATATATTCCATAATTGTTTACTCTATTCGTAGCGCAGTCGGTGGTCTAGTGGTTAAGAGACTTTGCCACCTTTGCGAGAAGTCAGGTTCAAGTCCCACGCAGGGCAAAAAATGTTTTCTTCTCGTACGTGGCACCGTTCATTCGGGCCAATCATCGGGGGTTCTCTCCGGGTACTCCGGCTTCCTTCCCCTCTGCTTTGGATATGTTCAGCCCACAAAATTTGCAGTTCTACAGTTCCGAAACTTAAATAGCAGAGCTGACCCTTCGCACCACGTGATTGTAATGTGTTCATGTCCAATGTGTGAGAGAATGCGTGTGATTCACGTGAGCGTGCGTGTTGGGTTCAGTTCGCGGCGCTTTGAGCCGATTCAAGAAATTGGGTAAAGCGTCGATACAACACTCAGTCATTATTATTATTATTATTATTATTATTATTATTATTATTATTATTATTATTATTTGTTGATTGCTGCTCTGCTGGGAACAGCTCCCGTACCCAGTTTGTCGACGGGTCGATGGCCTAAACGTTAAAGAATTTGAGTCTTGAGTCTCTCTATCCCTCCAGGGCAGCAACAGTGAGTTCAGCCTAGCCGTGGCCGGCCCCAACAGAGATTATTTCGAGGTGCTTCCATCAACGGTACAGAACTCCGCAGACGTCATCCTGAGAGTGCGCAACAACAGCATACTGGACTACGAAACAAATCAACGTGTCCTCGTGCAAGTAAGCAAACCTATACGAGAGTGTCCAGTTTTGCTAAACGGTCCGTTCAGATAGTGCCGAGATATGCTCAAACATGTACACTCTCCAGAAAATTACAAATACTAACTGACTCAGACCGTCTGCTAAACTTAAACTACCCAATAATCTTTCGAAGTAGATTATATGAAGGAGTAAAATCGGTCATTTGGACAGCAAAGAGTTATTCCAGGAGTGTAAGTCAGAAGGGCCGTAGCCTCGCATGTTTTCCGAAAGTGTCTTTGTTTCCTATCTTTCTATGAGTTTATATGTGTCTGCCCGAACCAATCTCTTTGAGACGTTCCGTGTTCTGCAGATCAATGCACTTGAAACGCGAACAGCAGCACCGCACCACAACATCGTCCAGGTAACAGTTTTCATAGAGGATGAGAACGACCACAGTCCTCAGTTTCAAAATGCAACCTATGACGTCACCATCAGTGAGGCCAGCCCAGCCGGTCTTCGGATCACCACAGTCCATGTAAGGATACACATTATCTAATATCATATTGCAAAAAGTTCTAAGCGTCATGTGGATTTGAAAAGCGGATGGGTCCTTTTTCAGATTACAGTAGATATGTGAAGTTTATTTCTACGTACACTTTGTTTGTTTTTCAAATTGTGAACACTTTCTTGTAATGGGGACCGGAATAACAGACAAATAACAAACAAACAAACACACTAGCAAGCAAACTAACAAGAAATACTTTTCTCGGGAGCCAAAACGGGTCGGACCTAATCCTAACCGGGACACAGTTGTGTGCCAGGTAAATTTTGTCTTCCATCGTAAACGTTCTCCTGCTAAACTACATTATACATACTATTAAACTACAAAGATAGAACAGACAGACAGACAGAGAGACAGGCGGAGGTAATATTCAGCATTTGTGATTTTCAGGCGACTGATGCAGATGGAAGCTCACGCTACAATAAAGTAACTTACTCTCTTCAAGGCGCAGATGGCCGGTAAGCAGAATATTGAAACTTCATTACACTTGTCTCATCAAAATACTTGCGAACACAACTTCTCGATGGTACCTTGCTTAATACGATTAAGGAAATGTTTGTTTTCATTTTCAAGCTTCAAGTGACTGTATCACACATACAAAAATTCACGAGTATAGCCGATTCATCTGAAGTCCACATTGTCGGAAAATACGTCAGTTAGAACCTAATTCCTGTCTGAATACGGAAGCATACACACGTATTCCCATACAGTAAGTGAGATATGTGGTAATAAGTACAGTCTGCCGAATATGTGCATCTTTTGAAAAGGATACTCTGAAAATGACCAGTAAGAGAAGCTTCTTTCATATATTATATTGATTTTGTCACCGTGGTCGCTGGACCCATGTCAATACAACAAAAGCGTCTTCCTGTTAGTTTCCATATTGACCCGGACTCCGGAGAAGTAACGCTGACGACATCACACCTTGATTACGACACTCAACCCAACACGTATCAGTTGACGGTCCTAGCCTCTGACCCGGGCAATCAGCGGGACGATGCGCAGCTGGTCATTCGGCTCTCAGACGTCAATGATGAGACACCACAATTTTCGAGAGATTATTCAGCCACGCTTCAGGAGAACAAGACAACGTTTGAAGTGCCTCTTGTTGTACATGTAAGTGGCAGGCACCAGGGTTTTTTGTGTTTGTTTTTGTTCTTGTTTGTTAGTTTGTTTGCCCTTTTTCCTACTTACAGAGATAATAATGTTTTCGATTTGTTTATGCTTAGCGTTTTTGATCTGAGCCCTCCCCCCCCCCCCTTTCGCTCTTCTTCCTGTTACTTGATGATGATGATGATGATGATGATGATGGAGACTTACTATAGCGCAAGGTTCCACCCTAACTGAATGCTCACGACGCTTAGGGAGAGGGTTTTAAAAGAAAGATAGCAAAAAAAAACAACCCCCAAAACCCCCACCCCAAAACCCACTTGATTACTCGGGCGACGCACTGAAGAGTGCTTCCGGAATGCGATAATGCTGACTGCCTCCCTCACTGGACGTGAACCATTACTTGATGGTTGTTTTTGTAGGTGGCGGTGGTGGTGGTAGCCACCCATTCACTTTCTCTCCTTTTCCTGCAGCCATATATTTTGTCTTCACGTTTGACGGAAAGCTCTTCCTGTGCACGTGTTTCACGAAATCTTAGCGTTATGACCAAATAGAGAGAGAGAGAGGCATTAAACTGATTCATTGATGGTTTGGCTGATTCAGATTCCTTGTTCAGAGTGACACAGCTAGGCCTCATGGAAGCACGTTTTACAACTGTACTCTAATAGGCTTTCAGCTGTTTCTTGGAAAGGCAATGTTCTCCTTTCTGTCTTGTGAGTAAGTCTTGCTGTTGAGAAAAGACTCTCACCCTACCAATTATATCTGTGAAGCTACAGTGATACAAGGATGGATAGGTGTTCAGGAGTTAAACGTCCTTTTCCATCACGTTTGGGTGATATCAAAGACGGGGCAAGGAGAAAAAGGCCAGCACAAATATTTGGCTCCGGTCGGGATTCGAACTCACGACCCGAGTATTGAAAGTCCAACGCTCTTCCATTCGGCTATCCCGACTCCCCAACAATATTGTATTTCAGGCAACAGACAACGATGGGCCGGGAACACCCAATAGTAATGTGACATACTCCATCGTCTCTGCCACACCGACACAGCTCAGATCTAATTTCCAAATCCCAAACCCCTACTCTGGTGAGGTTGAGGTCGTCACACCTGTGGACTTTGAGACGCTTCGTCCTCCAACTATCCATCTCACATTGAAGGCAGCTGATGGGGGCAACCCCCAACTAACATCCACAGGCTCTGTCGTCATCACTGTTGACGACATCAACGACCACTCTCCGGAGTTTTCCTCACATCACCTGTCGACCAGTGTTGCCGAGAATGTTGCAATCGGTAGAGTATAGTAAAAATAGAATTGACTTGTCTTTGTATAAAGCATGGTCTAGATTTTTCGTTGTGTGAGGGGTCTAAACCCAAGCCTACGTTACCTTGAAGTTTAACAAACATGTTTTAGTGTATCCCACTACAAACTAACCTTTTCACTTTGACAGACACAACAAACATCTAGGGCTCTTCGGCACGTAAACATGCAGTTAGCTCATGCGGGTTTCGAGATAAAAGTTATGACGAAAACGAAAGAGTAATCTGATCTGTCTTAACTTTGAATATTCTTTCTCCGGATTCTTTTTTTTTCTCTTGGGGGGGGGGGATAGGGGTATGTGTGTGGTATGTGTGTGTGTGGTGTGGTGTGTTGGGGGGGGGTATGATTGTGTGGAAGACGGATTGGAACCTACTTTTTTAATTTCCAATATGATAACGAGGAATTTCCGACGGAGGTACGTACGATTTTGAGCTGGCCATCTTGTTTAAATACTGTTTTGCTTTTGAAGGAACTCGGGTATTTGATTTCAACGCGACTGACGGAGACGGCAGCAGTCCCAACAAGGACATCTTCTATCTCATCAAGAGCGGCGCCAACGACCAGTTTGAAGTGGACGCCAGTACAGGCCAGCTGAAAACGTCCTCAAGTCTTGACAGGGAACGAACTGCGTCATACACTGTCGTCGTGCTTGCCATCGACAAGGGGGTGCCCCCGCGTACTGGAACAGCCACCTTGACTATTACAGTAAATGACATCAACGACGTGGCTCCGACTTTTCCGATTCCTGAGGTTGCGTTGACCAAAGAGGAAGGTATCACAGGCGAGGTGTACACATTCAACGCGACGGACCCTGACCTGAATGCTGACCTGAGGTACTCTATCAACTGGACCATGAGCAGGGGATTCCGACCAGCAGAGGAGCCCATTACCCCGGAAACATTGAGGGTAACCTGGGGGAATAGATATGATTGTGATTGTTGGAATATGCCATGTAACGAGAATTCTCACATGGTAACGTCAGTGTGTGGTACTAAGCCATTTTTCTTGAAAAAAAATGCATTATCCGTTTCTGGAAATTTCTAGTTACATGTATCGGTGGAAACGTGGCGCCGTGTCACCCACAAACATAATTGTGACCCTCCACCACGAAACGAGTTTTCTTGTGCTTTTTGTTCATGTTACATGACGACTCGTTTCGTGGTGGAGGGTCACAATTATTGATAATATTGCTGGAGGAGCAAAGCTGTAGACCCTGGAGATGAGCGTCAATTTCGATAGTGTAACCGGACTGTCTCTAGCTATCTTTTAGAGAGAGGTCCGTTCCTTGTTTCGGCTCCTAGGTAAGGCTGGAGATTGCCGAGGAGTAGCTACAAAATTATGCTACTAGTTTTGATGTGTGAATAACGTTTTAGCCTCGCGTTGTGTTCATTATCAATTGTTTTTACACTAACCAACCTCGGTATCCAGAAAAACCCTAGCAATATCGGATAGAAGTGTAGTCAGGTACTGTGTGTCTGATGTCTGCGAGAGGGGAAACACTGAGAGGGAAAGATGCTCTATACACACTCAGCCACACGCTGTCTCACTGTTAAACTAACATGAAGCTTAGTAAAAGTCCAAATAGTATTTTATTTACAGTACTATACAACCATTGGCCAAAACCAAACCAACTAAAACACTGGCCTAATCAACACCTAACCAGACAGGTACACACTAGAACTATCCTGAACCTAGTCTACACTCAACCTAGTAAATCCCCCTGAGACTAACGTAACCTAGCTACTGTGTGGGAGGGAACAGTCTCGGACTTTGCGCCCGAGGTGTGGCGGTAGGACCTTACAACTGACTTAGCTTACACAGCTAAGTAGTGTAACTTTCGCAGCTGCAACTAACTAAATAGTTGGGAAACGAACATACTCCTAGCTTTATTAGTCGGAGAAGAAGTCGGGACCCAGCTTTCCATAATTTGGAAATGTCGCAATACTGACATTATCATACGGATCGGATGATTTCCTAATGGGTACGTTTTCCCTTTTCAGAGAGCGTTCAGGATCGACAATTCTTCGGGCCTAATCACTGTGAACAGGGAACTGGATAGAGAACAACTGGAGTCAGCGAAGCTGGTGGTTATGGTGCAGGACCTGCACGAACACACACCGGGCCAGACTGCCACAGGTATTTCGTGTGGAGCAGTCCTCGTAGTTATCTAATATCTGGGGAGCCGGGGTGGTCGAATGGTAGAGCGTTGGACTTCTAATGCTCGGGTCGTGAGTTCGATCCCGGCTGGGGCCAAATATTTGTGCTGGCTTCTTCATCGTTGCCCCGTCTTTGATATCATTCTGTGTGGTGGAAAAGGACGTTAAACCCCCAAACACCCACCCACCCTATGTAATATCTGTTAACTTTATTACCTAACTCTTCAAAGCCCATGCAAAAATCGCAATTTTCCTTGAAATTTTCAGATCAGTAGGAGCCACTTCAAGTCACTATTATGCAACATGCAACAGTCTCGGGCCTAGTGGAGAGGGTCCACACCTTGTGTAATAGTGACTTGAAGTGGCTGCTACAGGTGTGCTTAATTCTTTTTGACCAGTCTTATTATGCAGCGGGCAGGGAGAGGTCGGGCTGGGGCTGTAAATAAAATAAAATAAAATAAAATAAAATAAATAAATAAATAAATAAAATAAAATAAAATAAAATAAACATCCATCTGCTTTACATAGTCTTTTTTTTAAATCCGCCTTCAAATATTTTAGTAGTTGCAGGAGGATTGATGTGCAATTACGACATTGTATTACGTAATTATTCACGTATACGACATTACGTATTCATCCAGCCTGTTTCAAGGTTGTGAAGGTTTCATTCCGAGTTGAAACAAGTTTGTGTTTTGATATTTTGTCCAGGAACTGTAAGTATTACCGTACAGGACATCGACGACAATCCGCCAGTGTTTTCCGTCACCCACGTGCAAGCTTCTGTAGAAGAGAACTGGCCGAACGGCATGCCCATCAGTCTACCGGAGATCACTGTCACGGACAAAGACAAGGTCAGCAGACGTCGTAGTTTTCAGAGCAGATAGTTGTTGAATGAAGTGAATGGTCCATCAGGATGATTCTGTTAATTGAAAATAACCCCTGTATTCCCAGAGAGCCCCAGAAACGGAACTCACAAAAACAGATTATCTGTACACTTAGTAGGCCTTATTGAAAAATACTTCACTTGCTGGTTGGAGTATGTCATGAAGTGTTTGTTTGTTTCTTTGTTTGTTTTTCTGTCGTGGAGAGTAATGGGGTTTTTGTTGTTGGTTTTTGTTGTTGATGTTGTTGGTGGTGGTGATGGTGATATTATTTTTTGTTTGTATTTGGTTAGTTTTGGTTTCAGTTTGTTTTGCTTTTAGTTTGCTGTTGTTGTTGTCGGTTTTTTAGGGGGTGGAGGGGAGGTTTGAGGGTTTTGTTGTGTTGTTGTTGTTGTTGTTGTTGTTTTGGGAGGGATGGAGGGGGGGGGGCGATTACAATTACATTACGAAGAAGGGATTTTCAGGTTTTTTTTTTGTAATGTCTTTTCGTACAATGCCTTTCATTTAACATTTTCTTACCACGTGGAATTCCCTCCCGAAGAGATTATATTGAAAGTTGATAAAACAGTTTCATGGTACTGACCAGAATACGCGTCCTTTGTGTTTAGGACAGAAATTCGCAGTTCCGCTTGAGACTGTCAGATGGTATGGATAGAACGTTTCACGTGGTACCGGACACAGCACGAGGCTCCACAGTGGTCGGGCTGCGGGTCAAAAACAACACCTTGCTGGACTACGAGACCAGAACGTCATTGTCTTTTAGGGTAGAGTATGAGTTTCGTTTTCTTTATACCGTTCATCCCTACTGCAGGTATTTGCATATTGCCACAATACCCCAGACAGAGCCATACGACTACTGTCGTTAGATGGATCTGTTGTATCATAATAATGCACGGCGGAAGCTTCGTAGCAGACGACAAAATTGGAGTCTTTCACAGTCCAGTGTTGAGCGTGTTTGCTATGCCCAGTTAAGACTGTTCATGGTCTCTCGTATCATCAAGAATTATTGCCGGCACGAGAAATTGTCATAATCATTGGAGTGATTTTCTTTTCTTGTTTGTGAAGGGGGAGCCTGGATAGCCGAATGGTAGAACGTTGGACTTTCAATGCTCGGGTCGTGAGTTCGAATCCCAGTTGGGGCCAAATACTGTATTTGTATTTGTCTTTTTCTCGTCGCCCTAGGATGGTATGAAAAACGGGCGTTAAAACTCCCAAAAGCCCATCCACCCACCCGTGTTTGTGAACTCTGTGAATTTAGCACTGTAGCATTGTTGTATTGCTGTATGTTGTAACAGGTGATAGCCGAAGGTACGGTCAATACTAGCTTGCATGGCGAATGCACTGTGAACCTGAACATCACCAACGTGAACGACTTCACTCCGGTTTTCCAAACGTCACTGTACAATAAGACTGTTCCAGAAGACATCATCATCGGCACTTCGTTGTTGACGGTCAAAGTAAGTATTATGACATGTTTGTATCAAAAAGTCACATTACAAAAAGACTATTCAAGAAAACGTCAAAACTGGCGCTTCGGTGTTGACAGTCGAAGTAAGTTTACATCTGCGTGGTTTTCTTTTCAAAAGAAGGTAATCATTCCGCCCCAAGATATTTTTAAAATTTTTATAATTATGATATACGTGAATAAATGATCCCAGGACAGAATATGTGCTGCTGGAATGTCATTTCGCCCCACAAAATAAAAGAACACTTGTTCATGATGTGTGAACAGATTTGCTGTGATAGATGTGATGTTTTCAAGGTATTTATTATTTTGAGTTTTGTTTACGTTATTGCACATGCACAACCAATTTTGTCTTGTTTTTATCGGCTTAGAATATTAATTTTTCATGCTTGTTTTGTTTCGAGCTGTGACTCCAAAGACGATTTTCCATTTTAAAACCTGTCATTTAGTGGACAATAAAGTACTTTTTAATTTGAGTTTGAATAATTGTCTCATTTGTATTCATTCAATGAATCAGTACTTCCAGTACTTGTTGGACTTACTTGCTGTTTGGTTCGTGTCACAGGCTACTGATGGCGACGCCGGAAAGTTCGGACAACTCAGCTATTCAATCATCGGCGGTAGCCCCATGTGCGTTTAGAAGTAACAGCCTATTCGAAATTCTTTCTACGAAGTCCACAGAAGCCTGACGTCACCCCCCAAAAACAGACAGACAGACAGACAGACAGACAGACAGACACACACACACACACACATACACACACACATACACACACACACACACACACACACACACACACACACACACACACACACACACACACACACACACCACTCAACTCCAACTGCGCTGTACAGTACTGCACTTGTTCCCCAAACGTCTGGCGGTTTGTGCACTAGTCACTAACACTTACTATTCCTAATAAGTAAATGGGGAGCTGGGATAGTCTGTTCACCCGTCTTCACAACGTTTTCCACGTTATTAGGTTTTCTATCAATACTGATAATGGGACGGTAAGCGCTGCGTCAAATATTTGCATAATTTGCAAAATTAGCATAGTACGTACGATCTACCCGTTTAATAATTAGAATGCCAGGCACCATGTTGCTGGTGTAGATATGCCGTAGTCTGTTCACTCGTATTCACAAAGTTTTCCACATTCTCAGGTTTTCTATCAATGCTGATAATGGGACGATAAGCGCTGCGTCATCACCGTTCGACCGGGAGACAACTCCAGACTACATCCTGATGGTAATGGCTACTGACGGGGGCAGGGCGTCCACTACCACACGTGTTCACGTGACCCTCTCTGACGTGAATGACCTTGCGCCAGAGTTCAGCCTTAGAGACTACTCCGCAGTGCTGGAGGAAAATTCTCAAGATTTCAAAGCCGGCGTAACTGTGAAGGTGAATTTGTGTTACGGGCATTCAAAGGGGCTTTGCCAGCTCCAGTGGTATTCCTCCCAGGTCATGGGTGGAATTCAAAGAGGGCTCGGAAGTTGGGGAGATTTTTTTTTTACAATTATGCATGACGATAAGGATGATGGTATGATGATGCTATGGAGGTCTATTGATCTGGGACTGCTTGACAGGGCCGTATTCCCCGCTTCCTGTCATAAATATCCCCGCGTTGACCAGGCCCGGGAACAGCGAACTACGGCACCTGCGGTGTCGGTTGTGTAATCATCCACATCATAAGATGTGTCATAACCAGGGAGGCACCCCCTAAATTCGTACCCGTGAAGTGGGTAAGTCTCGGCTGTGTGGCCTGTATGGCACACCTGATCTGTGTAGGAACCGACCTAGGTCTGAAACAAGGCCCGGCTGGGATTCGAACCCAGCTCTCTCGGCGCATGGTCCGAACTGCTAACCACTACACCACGGGAGCCGGTCTGTCGTTAATGTTGTTACAAGAATGTAGTTTAGCGACGGAAGAAAAGTCCTCTCTGAGAAAGGGCACGGTGTTTTTGGTTGGACAGTATCTTAGGTGTGAAGCATACAGCATTTCTGGAACGCATAAAGAAAGCTACGACATGGTCTGAGAAACAGTGTTCACATTGTCGGTATCCTGCCAAACCTCTGTTGGCACAAATTCACTAATAATTCCGTCTGCTTAAGATGTTTGACAGAGACACACACGATATGGGTGGGTGGATGTTTGAGGGTTTAACGTCCTTTTCCACCACATATGTGTACGTGATATTAAAGACGGGGCAACGAGAAAAAAGGCCAGCACAAATATTTTGCCCCAGCAGCGATTCCAACTCACGACTCGAGCATTGAAAGTCCGACGCTCTACTGCTCGACTATCCCGGCTCCCCGGCCGCGATAAGTGACAGCTGATCTTACTGAGAATAGTACGATAGAATTCGTATCTTAGTATTCTTAGTAAAATACGATTCCACATATCGCGGGCGTCTCTGTCAGATTCGTAGTACGAGTGTGAGTGAACGACCCAGAAATGACAGCAGCAGGCAGCTAGTAGGTAGTTTTGCGCAATTCATGTCAGAAGACCACTGAGAAAACCAGTTTCGTTAGAACAGCACTGAATGGCTGAGACTAGAAGTCTTCTTCGGGCTGGCCTTCTGATCGTATGTGTGAACAACTTTCAGGCCATAGATGGCGACCAGGCCGGCACAGACAACGCTAGGATCACGTACAGTCTCGCAGCCAGCCACTGGTCACGGAACTTTCGGGTGAACCATACTACAGGACTGCTGTCTGTTCACTCACCTCTCGACTACGAGAACAGTGGACCAAGTGTGGTACTGATCGTCAGGGCCACTGACCATGGGACGCCACAAAAAACTGGTTCGGCCAATATCACTGTCACGGTGCAGGTCAGTTGGACACGTCACGCACAAAGTAATGGAAAAGACATCCTCCAAAAACAACAACAACAAACAACAACCAAAACCCCCCTAACAAACGAACAAACAACAAGAAAACCGACAACAACAAACAAAACAAAAACACCGACCCCAAAAGAACAACAACAGCACACAAACAAAACAAAACAAAAAGACAAACAAAAACACACAGAAACAAGGATATTAGGACGAACATGCCTTTCCTGAATCAGTTAGGTTGTTGTGCTACTTACTTGTAAACCAATTACACTGACATCGGGGAAAAAACCAATCACGTCAGACTTCATAAGCGTTTCCTCGCAAGTTTTCATACTTTTTTTTTCGGCGTGAGATCGACTTAATGGGTTCTTTTACAGGATGTGAATGATGAAACGCCAGTGTTTACAGCTTCAGTATACCACGGCAACGTTACCGAAAACGGTGACATTGGTAAGTAGAGAATCTGTGGATATGAGACAATAATACAGAAATCTCCGTTTAGCTGGGGATAAGTCTGATAATCGTTCGTTTGGGAGAAAGCAAAAAATTATAGTTTAGGAGTTCAGTTTCACTCACCAAGATCTGGTTCAGCTGAAAATTGAATATTGTTTGACCCTCAGATATGAGCGTGTAGAAATATTTCAAACGTTTATTTATAAATGTTAGGGGGTCAGAAAGAGGGACTTTAATGATTATTTCAGAAGGTTTCACTGTTCTTTTGTCATTTTGTCTTTTGTTGTTGTTGTCGCTCTTTTTCCTCGGGTCGTGAGTTCGAATCCCGGCTAGGGCCAAATATTTGTGCTGGCCTTTTTCTCGTTGCCCCGTCTTTGATATCACCCATACGTGGTGGAAAAAGACGTTAAACTCCTAAACACCCACCCACCCACCGCTCTTTTTCCTTGTTTGTGGTTCCTTCCTTTATCACTGTCCCTTTTTAACTCTTATTTTCTTAATTTATCTTTCATATTTTAACAATAATTTCGAAATTTTAACTGTTGAAAGCCTCTATACAGATCATAGTCATGAAATGCTTGGAAAGAAAACACACACACAAATAGTTAAAGTAGTCTGCCTCATATAAATGGTCTAGGCAGTCCAAGAGAAACTCTTCAGTCTAGGATCCGAAACTGTTGTATTTTCGCAGGAGAGAACATCACAACCGTCAACGCTAATGACGCCGACGGCAGTATTCCCAACAACGACATCTTCTACGTCATTACCAAAGGAAGCGACGACAAGTTTACCATCAACAGCAAAACAGGCCTCATTTCCACCGTCAGCTCGTTGGACCGGGAACAGAAAGCTGCGTACAACCTCGAGGTGCTGGCTGTAGACAAAGGATCGCCTGCACGTACTGCTTCAGTGACTGTCAGTGTAGACGTTCTGAACGTCAATGATGACGATCCGACGTTCCCTTCACGAGTCGTGTCGGTCGTAGCGACTGAGGAGCAAGCTCCAGGATCACGTGTCTGTAACTTCTCTGCTGTTGATGGGGACATGGATTCTAGACTAAAATACACCGTCGTGTGGAACCAGTGTCATGGATACGATGAAAATCAAACAGAAGTTCCGACTGCCACGCTTCAGGTGAACTTTACACTTCGAGTTTGTCGTATCATTTATCATGTATATGAGTGAGTGAGTGAGTGAGTGAGTGAGTGAGTGAGTTTGTTTTTAAGACCTAAAGCCGCGCAAGAAACAAAGACTAATTCGCGACTCAACGTGCCTGCATACTTGAAATAAAAATGTAACGATGGACAAATGATGGAAACTGGTCTACAGGGTAGTATGAACCTTGGATATGCAGGAGACGCTGCACCTTCATGTATACAATTCTGTTCGTTTTTGTTATTCACCCATATGACAAACATGTATCCCGTAGCGCGTTGTGGACAAGAAATGAAAAGACTGAATTAGAAACTTACCAGCTGGTCCCTAATTTTGAAATGTCGCAATACTGACATTATCATACCGATCGGATGATTTCCTCATGGGTACGTTTTCTCTTTTCAGAGTGCGTTCAGGATCGACAGTTCTTCGGGTCTAATCACGGTGAACAGGAGACTGGATAGAGAAAAACTCGAGTCAGCGAATCTGATAGTTGTGGTGCAGGACCTGCACGCAGTGACATCGGGCCAGACTGCCACAGGTATTTCGTGTGGAATAGTCGTCGTAGTTATCTAATATCTGTTAACTTTATTACCTAACTCTTCAAAGCCCATGCAAAATTCGCAATTTTCCTTGAAATCTTCGGATCACTAGGATCCACTTCAAGCCACTATTATGCAATCTGCATCGGTCTCTGGCCTAGCGGAGAGGGCTCACGCATGCCTTGTGTAATAGTGGCTTGAAGTGGCTGCTACTGGTGTGCTGTCACTTAATTCTTTTTGACCAGTCTCATTATGTAGCGGGAAGGGAGAGGCCGGCCTCGGGCTGTCAATATAATAAAATAAAATGGGCATCCATCTGCTTTACATAGCCGTTTTTAACACCCGCCTGCAAGTATTTTAGTGGTTGTAGGAGGATTGATGTGCAATTACAACAGTGTATTACGTAATTATTCACGTATACGGCATTACGTATTCATCCAGCCTGTTTCAAGGTTGTGAAGGTTTCATTCCGAGTTGAAACAATTTTGTGTTTTGATGTTTTGTCCAGGAACTGTAAGTATTACCGTACAGGACATCGACGACAATCCGCCAGTGTTTTCCGTCAGCCACATGCAAGCTTCTGTAGAAGAGAACTGGCCGCACGGCATGCCCATCAGTCTACCGGAGATCACTGTCACGGACAAAGACAAGGTCAGCAGACGTCGTAGTTTTCAGAGCAGATAGTTGTTGAATCAAGTGAATGGTCCATCAGGATGATTCTGTTAATTGAAAATAACCACTGTATTCCCAGAGAGCCCCAGAAACGGAACTCACAAAAACAGAATATCTGTACACTTAGTAGGCCTTATTGAAAAATACTTCACTTGCTGGTTGTAGTATGTCATGAAGTGGGGGCGATTACAATTACATTACGAAGAAGGGATTTTCAGGTGGGGTTTTTTTGTAATGTCTTTTCGTACAATGCCTTTCATTTAACATTTTCTTCCCACGTGGAGTTCTGTCCTGAAGAGATTATATTGAAAGTTGATAAAACAGTTTCATGGTACTGACCAGAGTACGCGTCCTTTGTGTTTAGGACAGAAATTCACAGTTCCGCTTGAGACTGTCTGATGGTATGGATAGAACGTTTCACGTGGTACCGGACACAGCACGAGGCTCCACAGTGGTCGGGCTGCGGGTCAAAAACAACGCCTTGCTGGACTACGAGAATAGAACGTCATTGTCTTTTAAGGTAGAGTATGAGTTTCGTTTTCTTTATACCGTTCATCCCTACTGCAGGTATTTGCATATTGCCACAATACCCCAGACAGAGCCATACGACTACTGTCGTTAGATGGATCTGTTGTGTCATAATAATGCACGGCGGAAGCTTCGTAGCAGACAACAAATTTGGAGCCTTTCACAGTCTACTGTTGAGTGTGTTTGCTGTGCCCAGTTAAGACTGTTCATGGTCTCTCGTGTCATCAAGAATTACTGACGGCACGAGAAATTATCATACTCATAGAAGTGCATTGGAGTGATTTTCATTTCTTGTTTGTGAAGGGGGAGCCTGGATAGCCGAATGGTAGAGCGTTAGACTTTTAATGCTCGGGTCGTGAGTTCGAATCCCATTTGGGGCCAAATTCTGTATTTGTACTGGTCTTTTTCTCGTTGCCCCGTCTTTGATAATTATCGTCCTTGGGTGGTATGAAAAAGGACGTTAAAACTCCCAAAAGCCCATCCACCCACCCGTGTTTGTGAACTTTTTTGCCATGAATTTAGTACTGTAGCATTGTTGTATTGTTGTCTGTTGTAACAGGTCATAGCTGAAGGTGCGGTCAATACTAGCTTGCATGGCGAATGCATAGTGAACCTGAACATCACCAACGTGAACGACTTCACTCCGTCGTTCCAAAAGTCACTGTACAATAAGACTGTTCCAGAAGACATCATCATCGGCACTTCGGTGTTGACGGTCAAAGTAAGTCTTATGACATGTTTGTATCAAAAAGTCACACTACAACAAGACTATTCAAGAAAACGTCAAAACTGGCGCTTCGGTGTTGACAGTCGAAGTAAGTTTACATCTGCGTGGTTTCCTTTTCAAAAGAAGGTATTCATTCCGCCCCAACATATTTTTAAAATTTTTATAATTATGATATATGTGAATAAATGATCCCAGGACAGAATATGTGGTGCTGGAATGTCATTTCGCCCCACAAAATAAAAGAACACTTGTTCATGATGTGTGAACGGATTTGCTGTGATAGATGTGATGTTTTCAAGGTATTTATTATTTTGAGTTTTGTTTACGTTATTGCACATGCCCAACCATTTTTGTCTTGTTTTTATCGGCTTAGAATATTAATTTTTCATGCTTGTTTTGTTTCGAGCTGTGACTCCAAAGACGATTTTCCATTTTAAAACCTGTCATTTAGTGGACAATAAAGTACTTTTTAATTTGAGTTTGAATAATTGTCTCATTTGTATTCATTCGATGAAGCAGTACTTCCAGTACTTGTTGGACTTACTTGCTGTTTGGTTCGTGTCACAGGCTACTGATGGCGACGCCGGAAAGTTCGGACTGCTCAGATATTCCATCATCGGCGATAGCCCTATGTGCGTTTAGAAGTAACAGCCTATTCGAAATTCTTTATACGAAGTCCACAGAAAACCTGACGTCACCCAAAACACCACACTCCCGCACACGCACACACACACACACACGCACGCACGCACGCACACACGCACGCACACACACACGCGCACGCACGCACGCACCGAATGGTATTGCGTTGGACTTTCAGTGCTCGGGCCGTGAGTTCGAGTCCCGACTGGGGCCGAATGTTTGTGCTGGCTTTTTCCTCCATGCCCCGTCCTTCTCGGTACTTGTTTACTTGTTGAAACGTGTACGTACGTGGTGGAAAAAGACTTTAAACACCCAATCATCCACCCACCCTTAGAAGTATGTGAAATTCAAGATTTATCGAACAGAAAATGCAGAAACTGGAAGCATTAGTTTGGCCTGAATTTGGCGTACAGTGCCAAAGCCAAAAGATCCTTCACGCACTGGAATCTCTTGAGAATACACGTTCAACATGCCTGCGTCGAAATCATTAAAACAGCAGTTTTTCATATTTTCAGGTTTTCAATCAGTACTGAGAATGGGACGATAAGCGCTGCGTCATCACTGTTCGACCGGGAGACAACTCCAGAGTACATCCTGATGGTGTCGGCGACTGACGGGGGCGAGGTGTCAGCCACCACACGCGTTCACGTGACCCTCTCTGACGTCAATGACCTCGCACCGGTTTTTGCTCGCGGGGATTATTCTGCAGTTTTGAAGGAAAATTCCAAGCTGTTCGAAGTCGGCTTAACTGTAAAGGTGAAGTTGTAAAGGGTTCATCTGTTTTGATGATTTGACATGATTCATCTGTCGTGATTTGTCGGGCAATAAACACAATATTGATAATAACGTAATCATTTAAAATGCACAGCTTTGATAGATGTCACACTGATTTAAATTTTCAAAGTGAATGCGCGCATGGCGTTTCCTATAACTGTGAAATCTCTAGTTAGATACGCCAGGGTGCTGAGTTTATAGAAGATTTCGTAGAAACAAGGTTTCAGAAAATTTGTTTTCGGCATAGGCCCAAGATGGCGATCAGGCGGGTACAGACAACGCACGGATCACGTACAGTCTCGCTCATAACGAGTGGTCACGTCACTTCACGATGAACGCTACTACTGGACTGTTGTCTGTCAACTCATCTCTGGACTACGAGACCAGTGGACCAAGCGTGATACTGACCGTCAAGGCCACTGACCATGGGACGCGACCGATGACTGGTTCTGCCAATATCACAGTCACAGTGCAGGTCTGTTAGTAAAACCGATTTCCTATAGGCAAACCTATTTTCGGGTAGACACACAAGTTGCAAATGTCCGTGTAGAGTCCGCGTTGATCTACAACATAGTATCTGGCTCATTCCAATCTATCCTTTTGTTTTGGGTTTTAACACTGGTACTTCTTCTGGGTTTTTAATTGTCTCTGTCTGTCCTTTATCACTTCTACTCAGTCGTGGTGTGTGTGTGTGTGCGTGCGTGCGTGCGTGTGTGTGTGCGTGCGCGTGCGTGTGTGTGTGTGTGTGTGTGTGTGTGTGTGTGTGTGTGTGTGTGTGTGTGTGTGTGTGTGCTCTTTTACTTTTTTTAGTTGTTATTACGTGGTGTACACTGAGTGATTTTTTTATACTTCGGTTTTAGAATGTAAGGCGCCTAGAGCTCGCTCCCTGGGGATAGGCGCCCTATTATTATTATTATTATACACTTCCAACTGGATTTGAGAGTTGTTTCCAAATGATCTGAAAAGAACATGCTTTTAAGTCCTGTATTCATGCAGTGTTTGTGTCTTTTCAGGATGAAAATGACGAGACACCAGTATTCACGAACCGCACGTTTTACGCTGATGTTTGGGAAAACTCCGTGCAAGGTGTGTGTGTGTGTGTGTGTGTGTGTGTGTGTGTGTGTGTGTGTGTGTGTGTGTGTGTGTGTGTGTGTGACGGGATAGTCGAATGGTAGAGCGGTGGACTCTCAATGATCGGGTTGTGAGTTCGAATCCCAGCTGGGGCCAAATATTTCTGCTGCCCTTTTTCTCGATGCCCCGTCTTTGATATCGCCTATACGTGGTGGAAAAAGACGTTAAACTCCTAAACAGCACCCGCCCATCAGCTTTTGTTGTTGTTGTTGTTGTTGTTGTTTTTTTTTTAAGGGTTGAATAAGATGCTGTGAATGTTTTCTTTAGATACCTACGTGGTGACACTGCACGCTACAGACGACGACGCCAGCAGTCCCAACAACGTCGTCTTCTTCGGCCTCGAGTCGGGTGGCGCCGACAACTTCCGGGTGAACAGCACTTCCGGTGTCGTCACGGTCGGGCCTGGTGCCGTTCTCGACAGGGAAACGGACGCTGGCTTCAACCTCATCGTCCTGGCTCTAGACAGAGGAGACCCTCCGAGGTCCAGCACCGCGACAGTGTCGATATCCCTTCTTGACGTCAACGATAAACCCCCCAGTTTCGTCAGCTCCCGGAAGGAGGTGTCCATTTACGAGAACAGCAGCGTGTCGACGTCTGTGTGGCAGATGACGGCTGAGGACAAGGATACTGACCCACTTCTCGTGTACAGTCTGTTGCTGAATGACTCGCAGGCCGCCACTGATCGAGACGCTTCGGTCAGCATGGAGGTGGTGTGGGTAAGTCCAGCGTGTGATCGCACAGAACATTCTCTGCAAAGTAATTGCGAGTGCACTTTTGAATGCCAGTACATGAGCACATGCTTTGGATGATATTCTTCTTAACATCAAGCAATTTCACCTGCCCTACTTCACCTGCCCTCGATGGGCCGGAGGCTCGGTAGCTACACAAACAATCGAACCATTTCGGGGTTAGTCTTTCGCCGTAAACCACTCGAACTAATCATGTAAGCTCTGTATTCACTACCCCAAATGAATTTCCCCCAGGAAGACAATATAGTAGTCTGAACTGAACTGAGTTTGATTAGGCAACACAGACGAACACTCTGAAGTTGTTTACTTACCTCACAATATGTTTTAGAGTTGTGAAACATTTTTTTAAAGTTTTGTCCTCGCTTGCTGTAGTGTTGTTTGTATCGTAAATGTACCTATAAGAACGACATACACACAAATCATGTCATGCGATGCTCTGGGTTTTTTTTTTTTTAAAGAACTGGTTCACAATCGACCCATCTGATGGAACCGTGTCGGTGAATGGTGTCCTTGACCGAGAGAAGGCGGAAGTTGTGATCCTGAAGATCATGGTCAATGACACAAATGGAGAAAGTCCCCAAACAGATGATGGTAAGCGACAAAACTGTGTTCAAATACGTCTGACTTCAGCGTACTTAGGGTAACTAGGCTACTTTGTCTTCTCAGATTGGCAAGGGTTAATGTCTTAGCAACGCCTGATTGAAGCAGTGGTCACTATGGGCAATACATGGACATGCGTTTCCCTGGATCAGGCGTCTGTAGCAAACACTAAATGATACACAACGCCTGTCGTCGCCTCAGTGTGCTCCGCCGTCATGGAAGCTTTCGTGATAACCGAAATGTTCTGATGCTTTGCTGAAATTCGTCGGAGATCAGCGTAACAGGCTCCTCTTCCTGTGGAAATGAAGTCAGTGGTTTCAGTTACCTCCCCAACCCTTGGCTGTTTAACACCCCGTTACCCCTCCCTCCCACTCCCTATTGAATGAATACGGTTTTGCTGAGCTGGTGGAGCGTTCGAATTCCAATGGCCGGGTCGTGAGTTCGAATCCCAGCTTGGGCCAGATATTTGTGCTGTCTTCTTCCTCACTGTCTAGTCTTTGATATCGCCCTCATGCGGGGAGCCGGGGTGGTCGAATGGTAGAGCGTTGGACTTCTAATGCTCGGGTCGTGAGTTCGATCCCGGCTGGGGCCAAATATTTGTGCTGGCTTTTTCATCGTTGCCCCGTCTTTGATATCACCCTATGTGGTGGAAAAGGACGTTAAACCCCCAAACACCCACCCACGCGGTGCAAACAGACGTTAAACCCTAAAACAAGCAACCAAACTCCCTCTACTTCACACCCTCTGCCGACATTATTCTCCTGTTCTGTCTTTGCTGTAGCCACCCTCACCATCACCCTCCTGGACGTCAACGACAACAGCCCCGACATCGCCGGCAACAGGAACCTGCGTGTGTCGGAAGCTCTCGCCGTTGGCACGGAAGTTACGTCCCTTACCGCTACTGACCTTGACCGAGATCAGACTGTGACCTTCCACATGCTGGACGCCGTTTCCAATTTTACAATTTCAGAGGATGGTAAGGGTGGTATTTAGTGTGTAATTAAGTAATTATGGAAGCCGTTTATGAGGCCGCCAAGCGTAGGTTGACCTAAGCATCTGATTTCTTTCTTTCTCAAAGTAAACGTATACCTGGATCAACAGCAACAACAAACGAACATTGAGTGGCTAGAAAAAAACATATTAGAGAGGCTTACATGTCTGTTGATCGTTTGCAATATTGACTGTAATGTTCATTTAAGCGCATACATTTGTTTGTAAAAATAACGACGACGACAACAACAACAGCAACAACAACAGCAACAACAAACCAAACACGAACAGCAACAACAACAACAACAACAACAAATCAAACACGTAGTCACCTTTAATCGTAAAACAGGTCATATCGACACACAAAACGAATTTCAATCCACTGATGAACGTTCATACCAATGTAATATTTTTATCTCCAGGCAAAATAAGTTTGCTGCATGCACTGGACAGAGAGACGCAGCCGAGCCTGAATTTCACAGTGATGGCCACGGACAGCGGCACGCCTCCCATGTCCACGAACATGACCATCACAGTCGAGGTCACCGACGCCAACGACAACGACCCAGAATTTAACAACGACCACTACAGCTTCAGCGTGTCTGAGCACGCCGACATCCAGACCGTGGTAGCGACGATGACAGCCATTGACAGAGACGAGGGGGACAACGCGCTGGTGACGTTCGACTTCGGGGAAAACGTCAACGATTTTAGCATCAACCAGACGACGGTATGATCGACAGAAAAATTTCAGCTCATCTGGTGTATTGTATCTATATACACACGCACGCACACACGAACGCAGACAGGCAGGCGGGCAGGCACACACGCGCACGCGCAGACAGACGTGCGGCTCACGCCCGCGCACCACCCCGTCCTGGTATGAAATCATCATCATCATCATCATCATCATCATGGATATCTATATATAGCGCTTATCCTCACCGGGCTCTAAGCGCTTACACAGTTAAGAAAGATAAAATGAAGTAAAATAGCATGAAAATAATGCCGTTGAGAACAATAAACGGCACAGCAATTGTGGCACACACACACACACACACACACACACACACACACACACACACACACACACACACACACACACACACACGAGATAGTTGTGAGTGTGATGATGATAGTTTTACCTCCATTCACAGGACGTAAAACGTCCAGTGCCATATGGACTCGAACCCCCAACCTCTCGCATAGGTGGCAGGATTTGTTACCACTACGCCTCGCCCCCAGTGATAACCATGCTCATTCACACATATGAACGATGAAGCGCAAGGCACAGAGGACAAGTAACCGTGATCAAACAATTGCAAAATCATTGGCTGTTTCCTCATTGAAATCTAGTTGACCCTTTTCCGTGTATTTGTTTACATTTGCCTACTTAATCGGCTCAACATCTTTCACCGGGGGCGGTCGGTGGTCTAGTGGTTAAGAGTCCCACTCGGGGCAAAGAATTTTTCCTTCTCGTATGTAGAACCGTTCATTCAGGCCGATCGTCGGGGGTTCTTTCCTGGGTACTCCGGCTTCCTCCCCCTCTGCTTTGGAAATGTTCAGCCCACCAAATTTGAAAAAAAAAAAATGCAATTCTAAATTCCGAAATCTAAATAGCTGAGCTGACACTTGGCACCACGTGATTGTAATGTGCTTATGTCCAATACGTCAGAGAATGCGTGTGATTCACGTGAGCGTGCGTGTTGGGTTCAGTTCGCGGCGCTTTGAGCCGATTCAGGAAGTTGGGTAAAGCGCCTATACAATAATTCTTATTATTATTATTTCATCAAAGTTTAGTTTGGTCACGTCTGTAGAAGGATTTCTTTCTTTATGACTTTCAGGGCGAAATATCAGTAAAACGAAAATTGGACAGGGAGACTATCCCTTCTTACACGATCGGAGTCGTCGCCATTGACAATCCCCGGACAGAGGAGAGACGTCGGACCGCTAAGCAGATCACTATCACTGTCACAGACTACAACGACAACCCTCCGACTTTCGACAACATCGACCCCAGCAAAGATAGCTACGAAGGAATCATAACAGAACTCGCTGCGATTGGAGAAAGGCTCACGAACATTAACCCTGGCGCGATCGAGTGCTCGGACTTGGACACGGGGGAGAACAAAGAGCTGTCTTTCGAGTTACTGTCCTTGGACAACGTGACGCTTTTCCGCATGGACGAAGGAACCGGTTTTGTGTACGTGAACGCGAGCCTCGTGGGTTATGGGTTCGAGACGTACAACTACACGGTGACCGTGACGGACCACGGGGTACCTTCCCTCAGTTCCACAGCGAACTTGACCATCAGAGTGCTGGACACCAACATAAACCGGCCCCAGTTTGTGGACAACTTTTCGGAACCGATCATTATTCCCGAGGTAAGAACTGATACGCAAATACGATGACGTCCACTTGAGCTTGTTAGTTTGAAATGACACGTGCAAGGAATACATTGCCCTGCAGTGGACACTGAAAGCAAATGCAACTGGCATCACTGGCTTTGAACGTCTAGTGAAATGACGAACCCTGCCCTTCAAGTCTTAGCTATGGTTTGCCTTAACCTTACAGGTTTGATTAAGGTTCTCCCAGAATTGACAACTTTTTAGCTTTAGTTCTTGTTTTTTGTGGGGTTTTTTGTGGAAGCGACCCTCTACCATTAAGTTCATTGATTGTATTTTCAATAATTTCTTTTTTCAAAGTAAATCGACAAAGTATTTATCAATATTTTAATGTCGGATCATTTACAGGAGAAAAAAAAGGAACGGCAATGAAGTCGTCTTGCTTTTTGTCTGCCAGTGTTTCCCGGTGAACACCAGAATAACGACCCTCGCTGCAGACGATGCAGATCGCGACAAGACGACAAACGGTCTCGTTGAGTACCGGCTGGAGGACGGCGTGAGTGGAAGTGGAGACTCGACTTTCTTCACCATCAACCCTAACAGTGGAGACCTCAGCCTAGCTCGGCATTTGAACAGAGAGGAGCAGTGGGAGTTCGCGGTAAGGGCCGCTGCTACACGTTGCCAGGATCGGCACTTGCAGGGCTGGAAACGCTGGAAACCCTAATTAAATCGCTGGCGGCCAGCTGGCAAATCCCCCTTGCCGGTGCTGGCGCGGGAATAGAAAGCCGTTCTATTTTTCCTGGCAGCCAGCTAGCCACTGGCAGCCCCGTACAGCCAACTGACCAGTCACTGCCCAAACCTTGCAACGCCGCAGGCTGCGTGTGCCGCGGATCACTTGCCCGCCAGCAGGCAGCCGAGTACGGCAACATGCAGACTGGCAGTCGTGTAACCGTGCGCTTAAGGGCCGCTGCTACACGTTGCCAGGATCGGCACTTGCAGGGCTGGAAACGCTGGAAACCCTAATTAAATCGCTGGCGGCCAGCTGACATATCCCGCTTGCAGGTGCCGGCGCGGCAATAGAAAGCCGTCCTATTCTTCCTGGCAGCCAGCTAGCCGCAGGCAGCCCCGTACAACCAATTGACCAATCACTGCCCAAACCTTGCAACGCCGCAGGTTGCGTGTGCGGAAAAAAACCTGCCCGCCAGCAACCAGCCGAGTACGGCAACATGCTGACTGGCAGTCGTGTAGCCGTACGCTTAAGTTGGCTGACAGACGTCTCTTCTTTATTGAAGTCTGTCCTTTTCCTGTACTGTCATTCTTTGCTAGTGGTCACAAACTGGGGTAGCTTCACTAGAACGTTGTTTACAGTACGTATTTAGTCCAAACTTATTAAAAATTGACGTTTGTGTCTTGATGAAACAGTAAAGTAACAGCATGAGCAAGGACGGTTTGAAAATGCTTGTACAAAAAGAGAAATTGCAAAAGAAACGGTAAAAATGGTGGTAAAAATGGCGTCCGAAAAGGGAACTTGACAACCTTGTGACAAACCGCATTTATGGGGTTTTCATTGATTGTGTGTTTGCCGTTTTCAAAAGTGTATTTTCATGTGTAGTGTTAACTAGTGTTTTAGACAGGTAGTACTGTACTGGAGTTTATCCCAGTCTACCTAACGTTTTCACGTGCGGGAAAATGTTTATGCACGGCTATAGCGGTTGCTTGAGTTTTACTCTATACTAGAGACTGTTGTAACACAAGTAGACCTGAGTTGTTGTCAGCTTACGAAGTGAGCAATTGCGACAAATATTGTGCGCAGTCCTACTATTGACCGGTGGAGGGAACAGGTCTCTTTTTTCCCCACCCGGCTTCTTTGTGTTCCGTATGCCATAGCGCTACAGGTATGTTTGATTTTGGAATATTGTTTGTCTGTTTCAAGACCAAGTGGATTGTTTGGTAACCCTATGGATAACTTGATGCTATTATGATGTATATCTGAATGTTGGACTTCTCAAATGGTTATTTAATTAAATGAGAGAATTTTTGGTAGGATGTTTTGAACTTCATTCTTGTGAGGAATCAGTTGTGAGAATATGGTTTGAGGTTGATGATGAGGATATAAGTTTGAACTGTTTGATATTGTATAGGTACTTGGTAATTGGAAGGTGAATTTGTTGAGAATTTCTGATATCAATTCATAACTGGAACTTTCGAGATCGATGTCAGATGTTATTGTTGTTGAAATGGAACTTTGTTCAGGATCAAAGTTAGTTTATGGAGAAGAAATACTATCCGAGATAGTGGTAGTAATTACGGGTTAATATTGTACAGGAACGACGCCGGAGACCCGGTGAGCTGACCGCATTGTAATATGTCCGCCTGATCAGCGTACACGACACCATGTTTGTCTTCTATTGTCTGCCCCGTCGTTGTGGAGCTTGAAGCCAGCGACGTGTGTTTGTCTCCCTTGAGATCACGCGCAGCCATCCAGTCGAGCGCCGTGTCAAGGTGGAGCTATCCCTGAGTCTGATGGGGTACACCATCCTCAGCGTATTATTTGTGAAGGTGTCTGCGGTCCAGCATTATTCAAGTCACTTCCAGAAGAAGTGCTTCCATTCACTCATTCCAGGAGAAGGTGAAAAGATTTGAATCGCCCGGAATTCCCAGAGGAATCGTCTGGACTCAAGTGTATATATTTTCTATTCAACATCAACAAGTCTTCACCCAGTCTACAGCATCGTGTCGACCAAGCTCGTTGAGTTATCTTGTTTATTTCACTTTATTCATTTCACATCTAATTGTGTATAGTTAGTGGTTTTGTCCGCGTTGTAGTACATTTTATATCCAGGCACATATCCTTAGAATAACCGATGTGCTGGTGAAATTGGAGGTTTCTGTGTATCAGCTGTGGACGTAATTAAGTCTTAAAACTATTTATTAATTCGTTTGATTGTCTGCTTGTTTTCGTGTATAAAAGGTCTCAGTCAAAAGAATAACTATTTGCCTGTGTGTATGAAAGGGAGTGGATGACGTTTGCATGCGTGCCTTTCTGAATGTCTGTGATGTGAAAGCGGAGTGAAAGTGTGAGACCGCCTTACGTTACAAACCTGCTATCCAAATCTGTCCCGTGTGAAGTCAGTTAACATAGCTGACTCGAAATTTTTATCTCTACATCATAACAAGACGTTAAATTATAAAAAAGGAACGGCTGAAGATACTTTTTTGTACTGCTGGTTTAGAAATTGAAGGGAATGTTAAACGGTAACCGCGTTACATGGCGTGTCACACTCGATCGGTATCGAAGTTGGCTGTCGAAAGCCCATTGTAAACTCGTTTCTGTACCTCAAACCTCAAATGTGGCAAGTTTACATCACAATGCGGATGTTTGCTGCAGTTTCAACAGCACTTTTGCATTCCTGGTTTATTTAGCTCGCATATTGTTCGCCGTGTCACAAGTGAAACGTTAGTTACCTTCAAAGTTTAGAGATCGTGTCCGAACACACGTTTCGAAAACAGCAGCTCAGAACACCGTATTTTTGTGTACCCAAGGTCATACTCGCTGATTGATGACGTTTTACACATCAACAACGAAATTTCTGCGTTTCTGAGCCCGAAAACCGTTGCGTGTCACGCCTTTCTTTCACCGGTAACGATGTGACCGGCGCGAAAGACGATCGCATGTTGCCGGTATTTTGGAGTGTCATCGGCTCTGTGAAGCGACTTTTTGCAATCGTCGGTGTTTCAAGGTAAGAAGAAATGTTTTAACTTAGTTTTTCACTCAATATTATGGTGATATTTTGTATGAAATCACGCGCTACAGCTTAATTAACGATGTGGCAGTGCCCATTCCTTCATGTCTCCTCCAGTCCTCCCATGAAACGTGTGTGACTTGAAAAGTGCATTTTAGCCTCTAGTGACCACAGGAAAGATATGACATAACCTCCGTGAGAGGTTTTGTACTGGAGGTGTCTGTCTAGTAGCACACTTTTATTGATTCTGAACAAATTCCCCGGGATGGTCAATAATGGAACATTAGTAACTTTGTTTCACGGGACACCCATTTTCCACAGAAATCAATGCACGACCTGTGTCGCGGTAACGGTTGTTACCCAGTGCACCCTTTTTATAAGAAAAACGTTGATTGCCTTATCAGTAGTGCAGTTTGGTTTTTTTTGTGTGCTTTCTTTGCACTGCTATGTAGGTTTGCATCAAAACAACTATTTGAAAATACATCTTGAAAGAGAAAATAGGTTGAAAATAGGTTCTTGGTTGCAGTGTTTCACGGGACAGGTTATTTGTGTGTCTCATGTAATCATGTTACTGTTTCTGATTTACCTACCTACAAGTAATATTATGCATTTTTTAGTGTGTTGGCAGATTAGGAAGAAATTAAATGTTTTGCACTGTTAGCAAATTTCTTTTTTTAGTTCCGAAATGTGGCATTTAACCTGATCTGGTAACTGTGTTACACAGGACGTGTATGGTACGGAATTACTGACGACACCTTGGACGGAATAATGGCATACACAAAAGTACACCATTCACGCTTAATGAAAGCTATTTCTTGCCCTGTAAAAAGTAAGTTAAGCTTATTTTCTGTGTTTATTAAATGCTTAAAACTTGCGTCTTTTTTTCAGAACTCCCAAGGTGGATGACTTTGTGAAGGCAGTCTTCACTACTGGCCGCAGGCAGACTGAAACCCTCTACTACGCCAAGGTAAATGAGTTATATTTTAAAATGTTTTCATAAACAAATGCACGGCTGTTTTTATTCTTATCACAAATGTAGACCCCAAAAAATTCTCAGTAGTGCTTTGTCTGCTTTTTTTTTTTTTTTTTTTTTTACTTCTTTTCTTTATCCTAAATACATTTATATTGATACGAATCTAGTGTATATTCCTGCTGTTGTATTCTGCGTGTTGTAGGTTCTTGAGGTTGTGGAATAGGATGCAGAAGGCGAGAGTGACTGTTTGCTGCACTGTCTTAAGGAGAAAGATGGGGTCTACATTGGGGCTGATCAGGCGTGGCATCCAACCTCCATGATCCAGACAATAGTGGCACAACCATCACTGACACCTGGCAGAAGACCCGCGTTTACCTTCAACTAGTGTAGGGGGGAGGATGTGTGGGCGAGCGCGTTCAGGAGAGTGACTGTGTCTCAAGCTGATGAGTGCACGTGTAACGTGTAACAAGGTCACCTTTTAAGAAAAACATCTGCTGGTGACTGTACATTTGCCTCCAGGGACAAGAGTATTGGTGACAGTGATGCTGTTCTGATGTGCTATATGTTAGGGAAATTGGGCAGAAATATATTGTTTTTGTTGTGCACTGTGAAAATTATCAGTATGCAGGTCACTCGCGTTACCGTGTCACATGAGTTGTGTTTTTATTTTAAGTATTAGATATCAACCAAATTTTACCAAACTTGTTTTAGGTAGGTGATACAACACCCCTTACTTACACAAATAAAGATAAAGTAAATTCTGCATAACAGTTCTGTGTTTTAGCCAAGTACGTGTCACAGTGTAACGCGAGTTACCTTTGGCAAGTGGAAACGTTTGACAGCTCACTGTATGGAAACCAGTAAGGCTGCTGCTTCAATTTCAAAAAAATAATAAAGAGCAATGACACAAGTGTCAAACCAGAAGAAAAGAGCTTCCTGTGTTGTGTTTTTTTTTTTTTTTGTTCTGTTCCCTGTTTTTGTGACCACTAGCAAAGAAGTACTGTGTAACTTCATTTCTCCTTTCAAGAAATTTGGGTTTCCTTTCTTGCGAGGAAGTGCGTCGCCGCGGTGCAGCGCCACCCAACCGAACTATCCTATTTTTCAGTTTTGCCGAACCTTCTGACCACATCAATAATAATAATAAGAATAAGAAGAAGAAACCAGTTGTAGTAATCTGTGCGTTGTTTTTCACGTGCTGTTGCTTTGTGCAGTTGATGATCACGGCCAGTGATCATGGCGAACCTCAACTGTCGTCAACTGTCAACGTCATCATCCTGGTCAACGACACGAACGACAACTCGCCCACGTTCAACGTGACGCATTTCTTCTTCAGTGTGGCCGAAAACGATGTCAACGTTGTGGTTGGCACTGTGCTGGCTGAAGACCCCGACGAAAACAAGCGAACGTGCTATGCTCTGGGTGGGTTTACTAAACGTAGTGTTTCATTTGACGTCAGCCACATACCGCTGCTGTAAGGAGTTTGTGTATTGTGTATACTGTCATCAAAGATTTTGCCATTGTAGTCCTCCATGTATGCACATGTACTTTCCACGTTTTTTTTGAAGTATATGTAAGGTTTTGAATAAAGCAAGTACTATTAAAGAAACACATGAGAGAGCAGCCGCAGAAATCTACAGCTCCGCATCAGACTGCCAGCAGGTGGTCTTTCTCGCAGGCGCCCTCTCAGTCCTGGAAGCCCTCTCAGGTGACAGCCTGGAACAGCTCAGCACTTCACTCGGCAGAATCTCGCTCAAGAAACACACAGTACTACAGTGGGTTCCGTCCCACTGTGGACTACCTGGGAATGAGACCGCAGACCAGTTAGCAAAGCTTGGGGCCTCCGGACCACAACCTGACAACAGCGTGAGCTACAAAGAACTGCAAACCATTATTAAGGCTGTCAATGCAACACACTACCCCAAGGACGACATTTTACATCTTCCACGTCAGGCCCAAGTGGTAGTGTTCAGACTCCGCAGTGAACACAACAGACTGAGAAAGCACCTGTACCACAAACTGAAACTGGCTACAACTCCCCTCTGTCCATGTGGCCATGCCGAGCAGACCGGACAACACATCAACGATGAAAAAGCCAGCACAAATATTTGGCCCCAGCCGGGATACGAACTCACGACCCGAGCATTAGAAGTCCAACGCTCTACCATTCGGCCACCCTGGCTCCCCGTCTTGAGGAAGCCATAAACAAGACTGAAACTGTTTTTCCTTCGACCACCCCACTAAATTTGAAACAAAACCTTTTTGGAACTGACAGGTAATAACATACACCTTACAGAACAATTGAAGAAAGACTTACATAACAATTAAAAAGAGAAGTTTAAAAGAACTTAGGCATCATGTTTTGGTCTGAACAGCTGGTGAGTCGAGCGACTTCTTCAAGATAGACGCTAACGACGCCCAGGAGGGTGTTATCACGCTTATCAAACCCCTGGATCGAGAAACGATTGGACAGGAGAGAATTTCTCTTACAGTCACCGCTACGGATTGCACGCCTTTTGCCAATCTCTGCGGTCCTGACGGAGAGGTGTGTATTTGTATTCTTTATTCTTTGTATTGAACCGTTTTGCCTTTAATTTGCCCATTCAGTGTTTCAGTGTCGCGGCTAGCGCTGAAAATAACGCCCCCCAATACGAAATAAGACACTCGCAGATTATGAAGTCTAGATATGATTTGGTCTCTGTTCTGTAGTCACTGCATGATTTTGCTGTTGTTGCTATTGTTTTTATTTTCTTTAAGGCTGGTTGTTTTGTTTTGGTTTGGTTTGGGTTGGTTTGGTTTTAGCGGGTAAGGATGTGTTTCTTGGAATCATATTTTTACCTTCGCAGGGACAAAAAATCGAACAATCTGTGGCCACGGTCGACATTACTGTGACCGACGTCAATGACAACCCGCCCACCTTCATTAGTCCACGACTGACAAAGGGATTCATCGCTACAGCCGACTACAGACACCTCATCGTAAACCTACAGGTGCTGCTAATTGCTCTTCTCTTTTACTTTGTGTGTGTGTGTGGGGGGGGGGGAGGGGAGTTGTGATTGCCGTTTTTCTTCTTCTTCATTTTTAGGACTCCAAATCCATAATCTTTAGTCTGATTTCCCACAGTGAACTCAGCGCAGCTTATATTTCTTTTACATGTAATTCTTTCTTCAAAATGATTAAGGTTTTTGAGAAGTGCCCGAAAGATAATTTACGAACCTCTGTTTGAAAGGGAAGTAGAATTTGTTACACACAGTATCAAATGAACCAAAGAAATCAGAACCTCAGTGACATCACCAAAAAAAGAAAACACCAACCAACCGAACACACACACACACACACACACACACACACACACACACACACACACACACACACACACACACACACACACACACACACACAAAAGACTGTACGTCATCTTGATTTTTCACAGGAATACGTGAGCGACAATGACACCGCCCCAAACAGAGTTCATGGCTTCTACTCGGTGAGCCCACCGGAGCGTGACGAAGGTCTGGAAGCCAACGATGCGGTGAAGCAGCTGGACAAGCCTCTGGAACTCACCACCAATGGCACGGTCCGCACGAACGCCAAGTTCCCCGCTGACTCCCAAGGGTTCTTCACTTGGCACGTTATGGCCAATGATACAGGCGGCACTGGCAACGTCACACTCAGGGCAAGTGGTACATTTTGAGAAAAAAACATAATGATCGCACAAATATGGGCGCTTTATCCCAAATATTTGGCTCCAAACGCCGTGAGCTAAACCCAGTACGCACGCTCACGTGAATCAGACACTGGACATGAACACAAAGCAATCGCGTTTTGCGAAGGGCCAGCTCAGCAATTTACGTTTCGGAATTTTAGAATTGCATTTATTGTTTTAATTTTGTTTTCCAAAGCAGAAATCAAAGAACTCCTACATGCGTTCTCATTACTGATGATGTTGCTGTATGTATACATATTCTGTTCCGTTTACTGTTCTTATTTCTGGGATCAGCTCTAAGTATACGTATATATGCATGAAGCTTACATAGTTCACAGATCAATGTGTATGCGGCTCTAAGGAGACTTGCGAAAATTCTTATGGCTTTTCCTCGCATTGTGTGATTGCTACTGTCGGTTGTGGTGGCTTATATGAAATTTTTGAAATTTTCCATTTTGCAGATCTACGTTGTAGGAGAAGAGAAGCTGATCAGAATCACGTTCTTCCACTCGGAGGAGGAGCTGAGGAAAACACAGGACCAAGTCATGAAGTACGTAAACTTGCAGATTTCAAAACCTGAGTTACGAAAACCATTATAGATACCGTTTATTATATGATGTATGCACATATATTCATGTGATTTTGCAGCAGATTATTTGCCTAGTAAATGTGTTTGACCGACAGAGTCAAAATGAATACATAACTTCAAATACACGTTCTTAAAACATAAAACAAAACACAAACAAACAAACAAAAAACATTATTATACCACATTGGTCGAGAACAGTGATAGCACTAAATCGTTGACATACATCTCTGGATCTATAGAGTCTGCAGTATGAACCGTCAATGGCTTATACTTGGCGTAATGGACTTTGCTTCCGTGTTGTCAGAGATCTGCAGGACATGACTGGCTTGGAGTTTGTGGCCGACGATCTGCAGGAGGTGCTGGACTCCAGTGGAAAGCCTGACCCCACTAGGTACAACCTTTGTTTTAAATCATTGCAAAGACTGAAGAGTAGAGCCTCTGGGACTCTTAACCTCATTTTGAACTTAGGAGATATTGCAGCCATGTTGAACGCTTTCCGTTAGCTGGCTGAGGCTGTGCTTGTCAGCTCCAAAGTTGGTATGGACGTATTCAAAATTGTTTGATTCACGAGTGCTGCTGATTCTGCTACTGAACAGAGCTTCTTGAAATTCGGTACCTACAGCGGAATTGCCAGAGGTTGTTATTAAAATTAACTGTTGCAGGTCCGCACTGATGGTGCATGCTGTTGACGATAAGGGAGAATTCAAGGATGCAGACGAACTACAGAAGTACGTTTAATTGTTTGTGTTTCTCTGTTTGGTAGAATGCACAGTTTAAGAAGTGTTTTATTTGCCCTGCCCCAATTCATAGTACTGCCAGACTTTGTATGTGTGTTACTTTTTGTCTGCGTACTCCCTAGGTCCAGTATTTCCCTCACTGAATATTGCCCATGTCAGGAGCTTGTTGAAGCTGTGTGCACAGTTGCATTGATAGTGTCGACTGTTAAGAAAACTACGCTCCTTTATTAAAGGTAGTTATTTCAACGGCTGACCATATGTCGTATGCTACCTTCATACTGTCCCAGTTCTGCCCACCTTCCCCCTTGCCCCCTTCCTACACCATCGATTCTCCGATCCCATCCGCACCGGATTAATTTAAAATAGACAAAAGAAGTGAACTGTAGGTCTATGAAAGCATCCTAGGGTCTTTGCATGGACGTCCGTGCCTTTGTATCAATACGTTATCTGTATACATTAAGCAGCATTTGGATACACGTAGTTTTGTTTTGGGTTTGTATTGTTCTCTTTGATATTAGTTATTGCTTGTTAGTTTTTTTTTTCTGTTAGAGTGTCAAATATGACCCTCCTCATGTGAAACAATAAACTGTTCTTATTCTTATTTTTTCAGCTTTCTGGATCATCAGATTGAAGTGACCCGACATCTGAAAGCGCAGTACCAGCTGCTGACAATAGAGGTAACACTGTATACATATTTTTTTCCTCATTGCTCCTTTCATTACTTTGCTTCAACTGTGGAAAACGACGTGATGGTGTAGTATTCCATCTGTTTGTTATATTGGTCTACTCAGCGATTAAGCGTGGCCGCAAAACTAGGTGACTCCTTGTGCTAATCGCGTCGCGTGTACCCGTCTATTGGCTTGGTGCTAGTCCGGGCGACTCTCCCTTGTGTTGTTGTTGTTGTTGTTGTGTGTTTGTGATTTCTCTCTCGGGAATTTTTATTCAAAAGAGGGTTGCCTGCACAAGATTTGTGCCAGCTCTGTGCTTTGTGAGACGCTGTCACTGTGCGGGTGTCTTAGTTGTACGACGTTTGTTGTTGTTGTTGTTGTTGTTTTATTTCTTTCTCTTCATTTATTTATTTCTTTGTTCATTTTTCATGCTCTTTTTTTTGCATGTTCCTTTTCCTTTCATAGCCTAGCAACGGCGAGTTGGAATATGGCACCTGTCCCAACACTTTTTAACTTTAGAAATAATGACTCACTGCCGTTGTCCTTGTCATTGTCACTCAGTGTTCCCTGTGATTCGAAAATACAAGGGTCCTTGGGACCCTCTCTCCATACTTTGAGGGTCCTTTTGTAAATTGTGAGGGTCCATGGTCTTTTTGTCTGAATGTAAAAACCAGTTGTTGTTGTTTACAAAAGTGTGCAAGTAGGAGAGATGTATATGAATTGTAGCGTGTCAGCCGTAGCCAATTGACAAGGCGTGGAACCCCCACCCTTATCTAGCAGCATGACTGGACAAAAAGTGTCCCAGACTGCTTAAGCCAATCCGGGAGAGGGCCTGGAAAACGCTGTTTGTCACTGCGAGACCAAAAACGTGCGTCCCCTGTAACGCGCTGTAACGCTCAAGTTCGTGCGTCAGTTTAAGAGTTTTGTGCGTACAAATCGGGAACACTGTCACCTGACTTAGACATTTACAGAGAACAGGACGATTGTGAGCATGGGCTTGAAGTAGGATGGGCTTGAGCTCTGCTGAACGTAACAGTTTCGGTTTGTGTGCAGACTGCCAAAGCTGCAAAGGCAACTGAAGAGGACACCATTAAAACGGAGATTATCCTAGTGGCCGTTATCGTTCTTCTTATCATCGCCTTCCTCGTGACAGTGTTGGTCATGTTTTTAAACATTCAGAGGTAAGCTTTTGTATTAGTCTTTTTGGAGGGGGCATGGTTTGCGTTTTTTTGCAGTGCATGTTATTATTCGGTTTTTGGTATAACTGGCTAACATACTGTTGCAAGAGATAGTAATCAGAAGAAACTGGATATAAATCAAGTGTGTGTGTGTGTGTGTGTGTGTGTGTGTGTGTGTGTGTGTGTGTGTGTGTGTGTGTGTGTGTGTGTGTGTGTGTGTGTGTGTGTGTGTGTGTTTTGTATTTTGCATTGTATGTTACACGTATTCGTTTTTCGATATAACTGGCTAGAATACTGTTGCCAAAGATAGTGAGTATTATATAAAATATAGGAAAAGTGTGAGAAACTGTTTTAGAAATATGGATGTACGTATGTACGGTATGGTTTCGGTTTGGTATGGCATGGTACTCCTGCTTTTTGAGGCTTCCAGAGCGCTGCAGGGCTGGATCACAAAGCAGTGAAAGCCTGCTGCTGCTAAGGTCTGCTTACTTCAATTCACTTAGGGGCGAGCCGCATTCTGTTGTTGTTGCTGTTGTTGTTACACATTTCTTCTCTGACAGGAGAAGCAGCTTCATTATTTTTTCCTATTTCTTCGTCCAGGTTCAAGACAAAACTCAGGGCAGCTACACTGGAAACGCACGGTAAACCACACTTTTCATTACAGCAAAAAAAAAAGAAAAAAAAAAGAAAAAAAAAAGATAATAATAGTAATGTCGTTCTGTTAATACTGTTGAACTAATTTTGACATCTTCATAATGCATTGCACGAAGATTTTGAATTGCATGATCGTATACGTGATTTACAAAAGTGGTAACTTTGAATTAATAAACTATTTGCCCGTTATTGTATGTTTATCCGGCTGTTATAAAGGCCCTTGGCAATTGTGTGGGATGTGTTTATATCGATTTCGTTTTTTTATTATTTTTTTTCCAGCAATGCAGCCAGGTACTCTAGACGGGAAAATTCCAGGGCTGAAGAAGTTTGAGTACGTGTACTGTTCTTCGTCTTTTTTTTTTTTTTTTTGTCATCGTCGTCCTTCCCCTCCGTTTCTTCTTCTTATTCTTCTACGTCTCTTTCTTATTCTTCCTTTTCTTGTTCATCTTCCACCTCTTCCTTCTTTCCTTCTTCTTCCTACTACTACAACCGCTACTAAACTCAAGCCAAAAAGTTAAGCAAGCCTGCTTTAAAATCCTCAACATTTTTTTGAATAACCCATAAATCATAATCAGTCTCATAAAATTAGTTCATTTGTACTTGGTGTCAACATTTATAGTCCCTTTGATGGAATGAATATCACAAATACCCACACTGTCAGATAAAAGTACCGTACTACATTTAACAAAAAAGGGGACTGATTTCCAATGTTTCACTTCTAGAAAAATTGATATCGAAAGTGCGCAGAAAAAAAACCCCACATAATCTGCTGTAAAGTTTTGTGGCTTTGTTAAAACAGATCCTCGTCTTTCACATTCACACACAGTCACTTCGCAGTCACGTGTTTACTAGTGTTAGTAATGGGTATAACCTCCCCTGGTCTGAATATCCTCCCGGCACCTCCTTAGCACATTGCGGACCAATATATATATATACTTACATAGATTTATATCACTCTACCACTGTTACAAGTCATGGTTTAAAATCCATAATTCACCACGCGTGGTATAACATTGTACCCATGACAATCACACGTCAATTATGGCTGTACCTAAAGAGTGCACATGTACTACCCATAGCAATGTTCCAGCAGTGTGTTCTGGTTAAAGGATTTACGTCACGATGGGGACGATGGGGCTTTGCCAGTCGCTTGGCGTGGAATTGTTGATTTTTTGCTGCGCTTTATCCACGATCAGCCGTGTTTGTGATAAGCGTAAGCCTAGTTCCAGTTCTTTAGTAGGACGGAGGCTTCGAAACGGACCTGCTGACTTCTCAAAGCCTATGGACAAAGCGAGGTGAAGCACCTCAGTCAGAGATGCTGCGTGAAGCATTTGGATTGACGATGTCAGCTGTCAAATCAAAGAAATGAATGTATGGACGTGGTATAAATGGTTTCCCAATTCGGTGCCCCCGATTACGTAAAATACACCACACTCGTTTGTTGATTTCGACCGTAAAACTGCTCGTTAGAACCCGCAGTTTTACGGTCGAAATCAACAAACTCGTGTGGTGTATTTTCCGCAATCGGGGGCACCTCATTATGAAAACTCTATGTTATTATTATTATTATTATCTGGCTGTCTGTGTTCACAGTTCCAATCCAATATTTGAGAGGGATGACTTAGAACAAGAAACAAGATTGGATCAGGACAGATTCAGGTAGGTTGGGCAACAATTATCGTATTATGTCCCCCGCAGTAAATGAGAAAATGTGATAAAACCCACACACTAAGGCGGACAAAGGGTGATGTTAGGCATATGGAGTTATTGGTATCACTGGTAAGTGCATACAATACAATTTCTTATTTTCTCTTTGGTGTGTTTTAAATACGGAAAACAGGTATATGAAGAAAGCGATGTCATGTTTTGGCCCTGTAGTAGCGCGTGCCTTCCCTAGATATGTCTGTCTTAGATGGGCAACTTCAGGTTAGTATATGGCTTCAAGGATATAAGTAACTCCGTGGATATCAACACAAAGGCACAAAAGCATGCAGTTGCCTACGATATATCGAGGATTCCCTGCCAGAAGGTAGTATCAGTACAGATAGAAAAAAAATGAGACAGAACGAGAAAAAGAGAGTCAAAACGAGAAAAAAGAGAGACAGGACGTTCCGGTTGGGAACCCTCGATATTTTGCTGGAAAAAGCGTACGTTGTAGTTTTTTCTTTAACAGTCATATTCTATGTTTCCCCCTTTAGCAATGCGTCTTATGACTCAATAGACGACAACCAAGTTGGGAACAGAGTCAGGAGACAGGATGACGACGAACAGGAAGTGACGTTTGACCTGTATGACAACGAGGCTTATACCGGAAGCAGGAAGAACACCTTGGACCGGATCCTTGATGAGCATGATCGAAGCAAGGGACTGCCCAACGGTCACCATAGCAACGGAGTGGCGAAAGTCCACAAAGCCGCACAGGAGTCCGTCATGTTGCAGAATGTGGACGTTGATTTAGACAAACTTCAGACAACGGACATTTGAGGACTGCTCGCAGTGGCGAGGTGTTCACGGAAGCTCACAGTTGTCGCCTAAAGTATAGACGCGGTGGTGCTTGGTGAAGCCAGCGTTGACAAAGTGCTGTGCCCAAACAAGATTTTAGTTTGAACCTATACTAAAGACCTTTTGTGCACTTTTTCGTCATACAGAGCAGTAATATAGTGACCAAGCACGAATCATCAGAATGTAAAATAGTGTTTGTCGGCAGCACGGTAGATTACTACAGTCACCTTCGCACTGATGAATTGCTCATGTATATGTTGTAAAAACTCTAAGGTTGTTTTTGTTTTTTCTTTTCTTTTCTCTCGACAGAGTTTACTTATCAATCTTGTACATTAGAGTTACGATTTAACGTTTGTTGTTGTTGTTTATACATAAAAACGGGATGGTGGGGGGGGGGGGTACGAAATGTACTTATAAATGTATTAAACAATGCCTCGGAATGTTTCCTGAATCCTCGTTCACGTTATAGTTTGTTAAGCGTTCATGAAATCATCAAATCAATGCTGCATATTTGCTTTGAAATCATCATTATGATGGAATTTCAATATTCCATTATTCATACGTTACTCTTGATCACTACTCCGTAGTGTTACTTTTGTTTTTGTTCCGAATGCGTTTTTGTATCAGTGATGTTGATGATTATTACGTTTATTTGGTTGTTTTGTTTTCTTTTCTTTTCGGGTTTGTTTTTTTTAACAAAATGAGGAAATGATGTTACTGTCTAAGGTTAGTAATGCATTTTGAAAAAATTACTTTTCAATTAAATATTATATTCAGTGTACGATTGAGAAAGTGAAAACATATGGTTGATTGTCTGCTATCTCCAGGGGCTTTGTATTACTGATAACTGACCGTTGACCTTTTTGTCTTTTCTGTTTTATTTAAATGTCATATCAGACGTGCTATTTTTTTAGCGTGCTGGTCGCGCATAATATGACAGCTGCTAACATTGTGTGCTTTGTTAATAAAACTTAATTTAACCGCAGTCGATTCTGCCATTGTCGTACCCCAGGTTAGGTGACTTTACTTTGGTTGAATGATTGAAATCACTCACGCAAATTGTAAAACCGCACACACAAGATTTTAAGATTTCAGATTTTTTCCCTTTTAGGTAATTATGAAGGATACATATTCATATATTATGAAAAATAAAATCACACACAGACAAAATTCGATGCGAAAGCCACTGAGGACAAAAAACATAACTTATGAAGTCAAAAGCCATTGAAAATAAGAAAACTAACGCTTGAAGGTGGAACAAAACACGAACGAAAGAAAAAAGCTACATGTAAATTAATACAACAAACCAAATAAAGAGATTAATACACATACTACCCGAAAGTCAAACGACGTGTCCGTAAAACGGGACGTGGGGAGACTACTGAAAAAGGGTCTTCTAACGATGCTTTCGAGGGTGACTGAGGTAGAACAAAAGTGTTGGTAAGGATTTGAGAGAAACATCGGGTCATGAAGCTGAGTGTGACGCTCCGGACAAATAATAAAATTCCTTATAATATCTCGCAGTATAGAACATGGAACCTACACATGCAGTTTACACACTGCCAGTTTGCACATTAAAGCGTGGTAGGCTAGGGAGACACACACACACACGCGCGCGCGCAAACACACACACACACACACACACACACACACACACACACACACAGTGTGTGTAAATCATTTCAAATGACCCTGTCGGCGGACTATCGACATTCCGATCTTGTGCCCCCCCTATTCGTGCGTGCGAAACCAACATTATTGAAAGCTGTAACCGACCCACGAAATACCCCGTCTTGACTCGAAACTCGAAAGCATTTTGTGCATACGCAGCAGTGACACCAGGCAGTTAAATCGTAAAAGAAATCCCAAGCCGGGCCTTGTGAACAAAACCGAATACTTTACTTTCGGTAAAGCAAATATTATCTCCTCTTAAACAGAAACAATTCTGTTTAAAATAGAATTCGCTACTGAAACAAACAGCGTCATTGCTGCGTAGGACAAAATGCCCCGGGGTCGTTTTCACAGGGAGCCAGTCTCACTTGTTTCACCGGCTGCATGGCTAAATCAGATCTTCGGGAATTCCACGTGCTAATACTGTCTCAATTTATGAAAAATGAAGCCGTAGCTTTGTATTTATTTATTTTTTTAAAATAGAAATCCCCATAAGTTGAACCGGCGATAACGCTGCAAAATAGGATCAGACTAACTTTTTTTTTTTTTTAATCAAAATCTCCAATCAATTTTTGTGCAATGTCAGTGGAATGCTAAGAATGGAGTAGCAAAAGAGTAAACATTTTGGTTTCGTTTCGTCAACTTCCGCTTTTCGAGTTTCGGCCCGGAGCCATTTTACTTGAGGTCGATTTCAGTTTAACCTTCCTGGCTCAGCACGCTCATTTAGTGTGTAACCTGCTTGACTTTAAACTGGTTTGTCTGGTGTGGTAAAGAGATCGTATCATTGCCAGAACAGTGTTTGGCTGGTCTGAAGTGCAGACGGTCTATTTTCGAGGTGTGACTCCGTCTGTGCTGTTTACTGTTGTGCAACCATGGCGGCCAAGCAAGCCGATGACGGTGAGTTCAGTGTCCTCACTTACTGTGTTCCTCTCATCCTACTTACATATTGCGAAGCTCTATTTTCGATAACAGCTTATACAGATTTTGGGTAATCTTGAAGAATAGTATACGAAATTCTGACGTTGTGCCCATGTGATCAGCAACCAAAATGGCGCATTGGATTTGTATGCATATCCCTACTCGTGAAATGAAATAAATTATTTGCACCCACATGTTGGGAAAGAGAGGTCAAAGTGAGCAGGGGAGGGTGTCTTACGTCTCTTTGCATCGAGCAGAACCGAAAGCACCCGAAAAAGTGCGTGGAAATAGCTCCCTGAATTTCGTATACTATTCTTCAAGATTACCATGATTTGTTGTTATTTGCAATGGCTGACATGCACCTTTTACCAGTGGAGGGGGGCGAGGGGGGGGGGGCGTCATAGAAGTACTATTTTGGCATACACACATTTATGGACCTTGATACCCAACATCTTAAAAAAGTGCAACACACCGTGTGAGTTTTCTGCTCGCTCCCTCTTTCAGTACATATTTCGTCGACAAATTCATTCAGACACCGAGCCCGCCCGACACGGCAGCCGATCCTTTCCAGTTCAGTTTCAGTTTCTTTTATTTCCAAAAAAAAAAACCCCATCATTTTTCGTTTTCTTAGGAACTATGAACACAAGAGACACCTTACTTCAGGAAAGACAGTGATAAGAGTTTTACAAACATACTCTTTTGAATGACCTTGACCCATCTCACAAGCGAGCCAAGGAGGCTTTGCTCCTCTAGTTAATTTTTTCCCTATATTTTTCATGAAATCAGAGACACATTATGACATACAGTATGATCGATTTTGAGATCTAAAATGGGTTCACCTGCGCTGTCAAATGAGGTACATTTACGTCAAAAGTATAGGAGCGACTACCTCCAAAATTCACTGTTTTGAATCCGTATTCATGCTATCTACACCCCCCAAAATGGAGTGATTAAAAAAAAAAAATACGCCTGCAAACGCCAGTAAACCAACTTTTCTCAAAAGGGCGATAAATTCCAAATCACCTAAGCAATCACAAAGCACTCGGATCCTCTGTTTAAAGATCTTGATTTATTGCGAGACCCTAAATTTGAAGCCAATCGGTTGAAACAGAGACCCATTATCTATACACAGTGTGAGCGATTTTGAGATCTAACATGGGTTCACCTGCGCTGTCAAATGAGGTACGGTTTCATGCATCTGACTCAGCCGCACGATACTGTTTTGATATCGCTGATTGAGTTCGGTGTAACCGTCGTGGATTTGATAGACACATAGGCCCATTTACCATATGATGGCTCAAACTTGCCAGCGATGTCGTACGTTGTCTGAGTCATACGGTACAAGGGCCTAAGCGTCATGGATTGGAAAAACACCTATACCCTTTTAGCATATGATGGTTGAGGTAACGATTTCACTATTTACGGGCGAGTCATTAGCCACTCAGCTGTTGTAACGAAACGGGTTTTATATCTCTGTCTGGCTAAAGTTAGATAGACAGTCATAAAGTATGGTAATGATATATCTGACTCCCACGACAAACCCTTTCGAAATTTAGTCCCCTGGCAGTATTCATTACATTGGATTGAAACAGAGACAAATATACAATCAGACAAATAATCAGTGTAAGAACATATGAAACAAGACTGACATGACACCTGGTACTAGTACGGTACATACAAACTGACATGGAGATGATCATTTGACACTACATGACGATGTCAAACCCCTCGGTGAGAGGTGAAGTCTGACAGACGATCCGTTACTGCACTCCACAACACAACGTCACAAACATCAGGAATCGATCTTGGCCGATCTCTACGGTGCTCTTGGGAGATCACAACCTCCTTCTAGACCATGCAGGTAGACTCAAGGGCGGGGGGGGGGGGGGGGTATCTGCTCACCGGGCCACGGTTTAGAGGGGACACCCATCGCAATGCCCACTACCCGCTACACCACACTATACCACACGTCATCTCGGTTCTCGGTCCGGGATGACTACAACAGCTACAACAGCAGCAACAGCTCCACAGCAGTTACAGCTACAACAACACAGGCCTCCACATCTGACATCGGACGGCCCTCGACCGTGCTGGAGTCGGATAAAATCGGTCGACCTCTCGCTTCGTCAGTCGTCTCAGAAATGATACAAATTTTTTTGTCTAGTAAACGAGCTCACCCGAATACGACTTCACCTGTTCGTGCGTCATCGCTTTACAACAATAGAATTCTATAGCGCGAGTAGGGGTGCCCGTGAAACTTCTGTCTCGGATAGCGGCTCGGCTTGCCAGTCACAGGCGCACGATAATAAGGCCTACGTTTTGATACAGAGCATAGGCTCTCGATAATAATGTCTCAGAATTTCTTTACAACTGTCGGAATTTCTCCAAATTTTACAATACTTGTTATTATTGTTATCAGATGGTGTGTATCGAATCGTGATGATTGGCAAGACTGGCCATGGGAAGAGTTCTACAGGCAACACCATTCTCAGCGCTATGAGGGTAGACCCGTCCAGGTACTTCGAAGTAGGCAACACCCTGCAGTCCCAAACCAAGAGATGCCAGTGGCGGGATGGCAATTGCTTTGGGAAATACTTGGAGGTATGTAATGAGCTAGTCACACCGTTTAGTCAGTCGTATGAATTTTTCACGTAATGCTACAGCTCTACGCCTCTCTGGTCGACAATTCACAATTTCTAAGTAATATAATCAAGTGAGGTTTTTTAACGAGAGAAAGATATTCAAAAGTACTTGTTCTGGAGATAACTTTTAGACGGCCGGCTCTTCCAAGTCCCAGGTAAACATCTGATTGGATAAACGCTTGCGTGACTGGCACAGAACAAAATAGACAATCTCTAGAACTGCTTTTCGACCAAACAGTGTGCTCTACTGAGTGTAGTATACGTAATGAGCGTAGTGTGTGTGTGTGTGTGTGTGTGTGTGTGTGTGTGTGTGTGTGTGTGTGTGTGTGTGTGTGTGTGTGTGTGTACTAGTCTTTGGGCTACGTAACATGCTCAACTGAGAAAAACGCAAAGCCCATCTCATCCACAGTCACACGCTATACTACTAGCAGGTATTTTTTGTATTCCACTGGCGTTCCTCTGTGATGACATGACTTCTAAGTGTCGATTTCAATGGTTGTTCCCTTAGTTTGACTCGATCTTTCTAGGTTGTGGACACACCAGGATTTTTCGACACGGACGAAGAGGAGGCGACTGTCAAAAAAGAGGTCGCAAAAGCTCTCGCTATAGTCTCTCCTGGCCCGCATGCGCTGCTTCTGGTGCTCCGCCGTGACATCAGGTTTACTAAAGAGGAAGCAGACTGCGTGCAAGTGATGAAGGAGTACTTTGGAGAGAACATAATGCATCACGTGATCATCGTCCTGACGCACAGCGACAGGATCGAGAAACAGGAAGAACTGTCCGACTTTCTTCGTGACTGTCCAGCATCGTTCAGGAAAATCGTTCAGGTGAACTGAACGACCCTTTGAAAGTGAAGTCATTAACGGGAAAAACTTTTGATGGCGAAAGCCATTTAGGATAAGAGAACGAATGTTTGGGGAAAAAAAAGCAATTGAAAAACTTCGAAGCGAAAGCCACTGAGGACAAGACAAACTAACCTTTGAAAACTAAAGTCTGAAAGCGAAAAAAAAAAAAAAAAAAAACACAATAACCACGAAAAAAAAACCCAACATGTAAACCACAAAAACACAATAAATAAAGAGTTTAATACTGCAAACCACCCAAACGTCCGACGACGTCTCAGTAATACTGGGCAAGGGGAGACTACTGAAAAAGGGGTCTTCTAACGAAGTTCTCAAGGAAGACAGTTTTGGGGATGACTGAGGTAGAGCAAAAGTGATGGTAAGGATTTGAGAGAAACAGTGGGTAATAAAGCTGCTTGAACTCTTACACAAATGTGTTCTTCTGATTTTGATTTTTTGTTTGTTTTACTTTTCAGGAAGTTTGTAATCGCGTGATTTTTTTCAACAATCTTGAAAAAAACCAAGACAAAATAGACGGCAAGGTTGAACATCTCCTGTCAGTGATAGAAGCTATGATGTCTACCATACATCACCAACCTTTCAGCAACCCTCTGCTTCAGCGATGTGAGCAAGATGTGGTGAGAAAGTCCACGGAAATCGCAGATCACTTGAACATGACCATGGGGTGAGTACAAACTTAAATCAATACCTGAGAAAAAAAATAAAACATATGCTTGCGTAAGTTTTACGTTGCCGATCATGCGACTAATTGCAAGTCAGTCATGTACGCAGTAAAATTGGGGGAAATCAAAAGAACGCGTGTTATGCGCTGTCTTTCAGCTTCCACAGACGTATGTTCACAAATCGTTCGGACTTCTGGTAGTGGTGTCTAACAGTAACATCGTATTTAAGACACCTGCGCAGCTACAGCTTCTGACAGCCTGGCGCTGAGCCAACAGAATACTGAGCGTAAAGCAAAAAGCAAAGCCAACTCTTTTACCAGCAGGGCTTTGGGCCGCTTCTTTTCAGGTTTCAAGTTGTACTCTAATATTGCCTTGCGCGGCGTTAAGCCACAAGTAATAGTAACTAACTATACTTATATTGCAGTAAACAACACCGCGACATGGTCCGGGCCGGAATGGAGTCGCAAGAGAGGGCAGAGGAGGTTCTGCACGAAATTTTGGACAAGCAAGTTTTGGAACAAGAAGCTGTTCGAACTGCTGTGACTAAGGCGGCGCAGCTTCAGAATGAACTAGAAACACGATTGTCAAAGTGGCAAAATGAAAAGAAAATGATAGAAGAGGAGAAAGCAAAAATAGCAAGCGATAAAGCCCAAGTGGAAGCTGAAAAAGCCCAAGTGGAAGCTGAAAAAGCCCAAGTGGAAGCTGAAAAAGCCCGGCTGGAGGCTGACAAAGCTCGACTGGAAGCTGAAAAAACGCAACTTGAAGATGTCAACGCACGACTGGGAGCTGTTAACACACGGCTTAAAGAAACAACAGAGAAACTGGATGAACAAATACTGGGAATGAGTGTGAACTACGAAGCACTGGATCAAGAAAACAAAAAACTGAAAAAGAAAGGGTGTACATTGCTCTAACACTCTAACACCACGACTAGACATGAACACCCGTTTACGCAGTGACAACACTTCACAGGCTGGCAAACAGCCGACAGAAGGCTAAACGCGGTGGGAAAAGCAGGCATCCTTGACAATATAATCCTGTCAATCATTGGCTGGCCTAGCTTCGGCTGGTTCCATTCGAAATCCGCGCGGCCAGTGGACGTCGGACGGTCGGGGGTTTTCACTCGGAAATCTATGATATATTGAGGCTGTTTTCATTACAACTCGGTTGAACTAAACCCGGGTTCAACCCGGGTCGGTGCGTGTACACTTCACATATTCCGCAAACCTGACTCTGACAGTGACGAGGAAAAACTTACGTCATGTCAACCGTGATGCTGACGAAAGCATCATTGCGTTTCTCAGAAAGAAATACATGGTGGCCGCTATGTATTCTCATTTGCTTCGAAAAAGATGCCCCGGAACAAGTTCCTTGTACAGCAAGCATTCATGGTGTGTAGCCAAAGTTATTTGCGGCTGAGTCCAGGTCTGCCGTGCATTGGTTCTTTGGCTGTGGAATGTGGGTTGGACCCGGGTTCAGCCTAGGTCCATAACTGGGTTCAACACGGGTCGCTTTTAACCCGGGCTGGGTACGTGTAAATGCACCAACCCGGGTTCAACTGGCAAATGTGAACAGCATCACTATTTCGAGTGTACATGCGCACTCACAGGCGCAGCAGTTCCAGCTCTTCTTCGAAGCCTAATAATCTGAAAGTCTCAGTACGTTTGTCAGGCATACAACAACGGTTTGGAAAACGTTTGATCGAATGTACTTTATCCGTGCATCAGGGTCAGTCTACTGGGACACCATATACAGTAGGATCTGAAACCGTTGACTCTGATCAGCATATATGTTATTCCAGAGGCGTAACGCGTACTGAACAGACAACGTATTTGGCTGCGGACTGAGGATCAACTCGACGGAGCTGATTGGTGGCTATTTTATAGCGAACTTGTCGAACGGCGTGTAGTACTGGAATGGAAACGTAGGCCGAAGAAAGTCATTTTTTCTGCCCCAACTCTTTGCCAGCTCCTGTGGTGTTCCTCCCAGGTCATGGGTGGAACCCACGGAGGACTCGGAAGCTGGGACAATTTTTATTATGCATGACGATGGAGATGAGGATGATAGTAAGATGATGCTATGGAGGTCCATGTGGTTTGGAACTGCGGGACAGGGCCGCATTCCACGCTTCCTGTCATAAATATCCCGTCATTAACCAGGCCCGGGAACTACGGCACCTGCGGTGCCAGCCTTGTAATCATCCACATCATATTAAGACGTGTCATACCAAGGGAAGCACTCCCAAAGTCGCACCCGTGAAGTGGGTAGTGCCTCTTCCTAACATTCAGTTGTAAAGCAATCATTGTATATTTTTTGTGCCTTTTTTCCAAAGAACGTTAGAATTTTTATGAATATGAATTATGAATTATATATCGTAAGCAGAAAGCTTTCTTGGTACATGTAACTAACACGACTTGACCAAACGGAAGGAAGACGAGACTTCTGACGCTGTCAGAGAACTCCCTATTTCTAGATATGTATAGCGAGTTTTATTTCCAGCTATCAGATATTCAAGTATATGCGTGTTTTAAAGATTTTTTTTTATATATAATAATCAGATTCTTATCATAATCTATTCATAACTTTGAATGGTTTGCGACTTTCGGAGACATCTGCAATGTGATATTCGAATCAGAAAAAGACAGTTCATTTGTCGCCACTATACCGGCAAAGCTCACAGAACTTTACATTGTCAATGAAATATGACTGGTGACTGGAAATAAATCACTCATAGTCTTATTTTTAACCACAATTCTTAAATCGATTATTCATAATTTGTTAGCGGTACTTGAAATCTTAAAAAATTCTGTCTATAAATCACGCACTTTCGCACAAGTCCGCACTCCTTAGTGTGGCGCAAAATGCCAGGAAAGCGCTAGAAACGCCGCTGCCACTGGAGATCAAAGAAAAGAGGAAGGTCGAAGAGCAACTGGAGCATGTGAATTATGAAAAACAGAAACTGGCACAAACGAAACAGGAAGTGAAAATGAAATGGATGAACACAGAGAAATGTGTAATTATCTAACGCTAAAAGAGAAATTCGTGAATTCGGATTACTTCGGGGTATTCAGTAAGTCTGAGAGATTTCCTGTGAGCCATTGGACAGCTCTTGAGTAATACAAATATGACCAAAGTTCTGATTGTTTTGGTTTGTTTCTCGCTTGACAGCTTCAGACCTGACTTTGCCAGTGTCTTAAATTCCTTGGTTATTTCCAATCCCTTGGATAGGCATACCCTAGCCGTTGCTCTTCATTAAAGCCAGTGGGGACTAGAATTCAAAGTGAAATACACATTTCACTTTTTATTTGTAAATACTGTACATACTGTAAATATTTGTAAGTCATGACATTTGTAATCCACTGAACAGATATTCCGTGTAGTGAAATAAATTGTAATCTTTAACAAGATGGCCACTAGTCCAATATGTTGTTTCCATTCAGTGACCTGCTGTCGTGACAGTCGTGGTCGTTGTGTCATGTATGCTGCCCGCGTGTACACGTACGCAAGCTCTCTGACATCGAGCATGCTGACATACAGAAAGTACTGGAAACCCTTTCCGTGCCTCTTTGGGCTCGCAAAACCCCAAACACATGAGGTCGTGTTGGTTGACGTCACTAACGTTTTGACGTATGCGGGGTTCTACATGGGTGAATGAATTCTTGTAACAAAGTCGTTCCCCTTTCACAGAGTTACTTCCCACAGGCCTGACTGACAGACGATTGCTTACTGGTATCGGAGAAGAGAAACACCCACTCTCTCTCTCCCTCTCTCTTAGACACACACACACACACACACACACACACACACACACACACACACACACACACACACACACACACACACTCTCTCTCTCTCTCTCTCTCTCTCTCTCTCTTATGTGGTGGAAAAGGACGTTAAACACCCACCCATCCAGTCGAACGTCATCGGCCCTGAAAGGCTCGGACAATAGTGTCAGTTTCAAGGGGTTTATAATTATTACATTGCTAGCTGGCGGTTGTCAAATGCGGTAACGAGTATCATTAACAATAATAATCATTAGACGCATACAGGTTGATGCAATGTATTTAAACATGACCCAATTGAGGGACACGGCTGTGCTTGATAATGCTATTATGGTAATCGGTGTCAAAAGGGGCATGCAAACCGCTAAATTTTCTTGTTATCTGACTTCTTTACAATATCCGTTTGTTTTTTGTTTTTTTTTTTGTCTGAAACTATTATTATAGTGTGACTTTATACTTCCCTTAAAATCGCAAGGGAAGTATAAAGTCACATTTATCTATCTATGCCTATCCGGTGACATGTCTGTCCGCCTGTTTGTTTGTTTGTTTGTCTGTCCGTCTGTGGCGAGGGGTCACGGAAGCTTATAGTTGTCGCCTACGCTATAGGCGTGGTAATGCTTGGCTAAGCGAGTGTTAACAAAGCGCCGTGTTTAAACATGATTTCAGTTTTAACTTGTACCATAGATGCAATTTGCATATTGACAATTTAACAAACGTTAATAGGTCTACTGTCCCCTAGTACGAAGTATTCACGTCTTCTTTGCAGTGTAAAGTAGTATAGCTTGTGGTTATTGATTAAAACAGATTCATACAATCAAATTTTAATCTAAAAAAAACAACAACAAAAAATAAAAAAAAACGTACTGATGAAAGTCGACTTGTTGACTGGCATGCCGAGTGTGGCGGCTGATTTTATTTAAACTCCGATGCAACAATTTAATTCTCAGTCAAAACAAAAAATCTCTCAATGCAACTATTTTGCTTAAAGTTGTAGTATCAAAACCTCAACTGTGCTCCAAGTAAACATTTTGATCTATTTTTTCAACCGATCCGTTCACTGCGCACGTTACTGTGTCTCACAAGTGCAGGTCTGGCCTGCCAGCAACTGTTGTCGCGAAGCAACGACCAATGCTGGGCCAGGGGTGCCACACGTGGGAAGCAGCACACTGCGAGGGATTACAAGCCGCGTCCGTGCAGGAGCGAGACGGTTGTGCCTCCAGACCAGGGGAGTCTAGTGTATCAGTTTTACCCCACCTCCAGTACCCCCTCTGACTGGTCTGTTCGCGGCTGTTGGCCCACATTTAAGCCCTCCCGTACGTTTCTGACCCCAGTGCGAGTGCAGGCAGTGACTTGATTTGTCTTGTCTTTTATCCAGGGTAGTCAGTTTTACCCCCCCCCCCCACCACCACCACCACACACACTCTCTCCTTGCCCTTGCCATAGGGCAGGGACGTTTGACCTTCCTCAGGCCCATGTACTGCATTTATTTAACCCTGAATTATATTTATACGGATTTCTGGTTGTACACAACATTGTAAATATTGTTCACTGAGTTCAGTGAGCATGGGTCTGTAAGCGTGTAAGCGTGCGGGTGTCCGTCCGAGAGTTGAGAGCGTTGCACACACACACACACACACACACACACACACACACACACACACACACACACACACACAGAAGTCACCGTAGTCGAAGTCGAAAGTTTATATTGACATTGGCACGGCGGCCATTATCACCAGGTGAGAGGTGGTACAGTGAACAATGAAACAGTGAGGTACAAAGGTATACGGGAAAGATCTAGATTGCCAGTATGGGACACATTTTTTTTAGCTGCACATAAAGTTTTTCCTCAATTCAAAACATTTGTACAAAAACCATGCTAGTTGTCTAGTGCATGACGCTCTCTTACAGGCAATAATTCCTAATACATACGGGTTCACAACGCGAGGTGAGAGAGAGAGAGAGAGAGAGAGTCTCACACAGATTGCGCCGACACTGCATGAACTGACATGCCAAGTATGCCCTACATACATAGCGATCACACCTTCAGGCATGTTGAGGATCACGTATGCTCAAAGGGGTATAGAGAAAAGACAAAGTGACACCCGTGTACACGAGTATGAATTCGACGCACGTAATAATATATATGTGTGGCTTGAGTCATTTTCACATGTCCACAGCTAAGCTGCTTTCCAAACAGATAAAGACGCCAGAACTGTCAATGTATTTGTGATTATAATAGTAATACTAATAACTGAGTATTGTGTAGGCGCTTTACCCAACTTCTTCAACTGGCTCAAAGCGCCGCGGACTGAACCCAACACACGCATTCTCTCACACGCTAGCCTTGAACACATTACATTATTTGCATTACAGACCGTGATCATGTCGTATGTGGTTGAAAAGGACGTTAAACTCCCAAACACCCACCCACGCACCCCCGTGATCATATTGACAGGTTTACCTGTAGATTTCTGTCGGAGTTGTGTCATGCAATAACACATCTATGTTACTTAAGACCAGTTGTGTGTGTGTGTGTGTGTGTGTGTGTGTGTGTGTGTGTGTGTGTGTGTGTGTGTGTGTGTGTGTGTGTGTGCGCGCGCGCGCGGTGCCACGGTGTGTGTGTGTGTGTGTGTGTGTCGGTGTGTGTGTCAGTGTGTGTGTCAGTGTGTGTGTGTTACTGTGGTTAGAATAATGCTGTCTGCAGGCCTCACGTAACGTCGCTTTTTAACTGCACATGCTAAAGCAGTTTGGAGCCCGGCCAGTGTGCATGCGCATGAATACCTTGCCTACTGCCTAGTGTCGCTCGCCTTATCTTGTAGTTGACCTAGCTCTGAGTAGACGCCTGTGATCGAATTACGCATTAAAATCTGGGCCCGTATGTAAAAGTCGAGGTTAATTTAACCCACGGCTTCGGGCCTAACCCAGACTAGGACAAAAGAAACCAAAAAGCAAAATTTAATTTAAAAAAGGAAGCGAAGAAAGGAAGAAAAAATTCCTTCTATAACGGCTTAGGCACCTTGCTGGAATGGGACCGCTTCTTGATTAAAAAAAAAAAATTTAACCCTAGAGCTAGTTTAGTTCGAGGTTAGACTCTAGCCCGGGCTAAAAGCCCTAATCTCGACTTTTACATACGGGCCCTGTATGCGCCCGGCCTGTGATGTGATTTTTTTTTTTTTTTTTTTTGAATTCTCGTGATGGCTTGATTTGCTCGTAGTGAGCACACATGTCGCTGACGAAATAAGTTACGGGAATCCCAGATTCTAATCAGTGTGCCAATTTCTGAGAAAAAATGACCGGTCATATATTTGACAACGCCATTTTGTTTTTGGGTGGTTTCAGATGCTATATGTTTGTTCTTCTTACATCTTAGTACACGTCTAGCATCAGTCTTACATGAATCGAAGTGCTTGATTTGAATGTTTAATTTCTGGAACGTTTCCTGACCACTAACAAGGAGTGCCATACCACCATTCCTTTGTTCGAAATCTGCAAATTTGAGTGCAGGAAAACGTTTAACTGAATTAAATTTTTTTCATTTGGTCTGCTGCAGCATTTCTTGGCAGCCATTTTGCCAACAGATTTTGTCAGCCTATGTCAACAAACACGTTACAGGCTGTGTGACTGGCGCTAAAAGGGAGTACTGGCGTGAGATAAGCTGTGCAGTTTGCAGCCAGGTGTGGCTTAGCCTTGTTCAGCCATGGCGTCGCCTTCGCAAACAGCAAAACTGGAAGGTAAGAAGTTTAAATATCATCGAATGAGCCACTTTCCTGATCTGAACTGACAGGGTGCGATAGATACAGATGAAATATTGCCATTAATCTAGATTAATGGCAATATTTCATCTGTATCTAATCTAGATTAGGCTGTTATGGCTGTTTAAAATACCACCACCAAACAAAGAAGAGAAAAACAATACATCAACTAACTGTGGTCATGGGAAAAGACTTTATTACATTTCCACAGGATTTCTTTTCTCTTCCTTTTCCGTTTGTGCTGAATTATTTTCCGTATGTAAATGGGCCAAATATTCGTGCTGGCCTTTCAGCGCTGCTACGTCTTTGATGTCACCCATATGTGGTAGAAAATGTTAATCCTTCAAACACCTACCTACCCGAATTTACACAAAGAAAAATCGTTTGTGATGGTTTCAGAAGTCTAAACTTATACATGTCATAGACTGGTCAATCACATTGGAGTAGTAGCCGTAGCCCTGGCACCGAAGAATATTTTTAGCGAGAGATGTGTTTAGAATTACGAAATGAACCAGAACGTGTGCAGATGACAACAGACACACTCAATTTATTCCCAAGTGTTATGTTTTAAGGAGTCTTTATTAGCAAGAAGAGTGCGGAGTTCGATCACTTCGTTGAGATCAGCGGCAATCATTTTTATGTGTGTTGTCCTTTACGTGACTTTTGAGTCTTTTGGCATTCTTAACTTTTCCCTAGCACACTGGTTGACCTTTTTCGTTTCGCATTGAATGTACACCGAGTGACCTAGTTTGTTTAAAATCAGCATTTGATTCCTACACAGTTACTTGCACCGAGATTTCTCTGAATGTAAAGTGTTAAATGGACTATTGTGATCGCACCAACGACTCTACATACGCTACACCTTCGCAGTTACGTGGTGATGTTCGCAAAAGTCGGGAAATCTATCGATTTTTTGTGTTGTATGCAAGAGTATTTTGTTTTGCTTTTTAAATACACCCGAACACACTACGTGTCTATCGCACTGATAGCATAGCACACATCACTGTCTGCACTAGAGGCAAACCTGTTTAAACCTGTGTCAAATCTTCAAGTTACTCAACTTGACCCCAGGGGTGAATCACATATAGTGTGCGTAAATTGTGCGCGTTCACGGCCGTAAAAGCAAAACATATACTAGTAATGAAAGAGAGTGCGTTGGAGGGGAGTATGCCAAGGAATGAACCACTGAGTGGTTCATGAGTTCACAGAAACACACTCGAGTTACGTCGTCGGTCAGTTACACTGAGTACTTTGGTGAATTTTGACCATTTGCATTAGCACTGAAGATGTATGGAAAATGAGGTGATGCTGACTACATTTGGGGACATAAAAGAAACTACAGAGAAACCAAACGCCTTTCGGAACGTAAAAAAAAGAACGATGCCAACACCGACAGAAAACTTCTTCCATAAAACATTGCAGCGGAACGTGTCGAAGGTGTTTGAGTTTGAACATTTTTTATCCCTTTCCGCTTGCTTCCGTGCGATCGCTCAATGTTTTGTGTATAGGCAGCTCTAAAACATATGTAGTATCCAATAGGCAGCCGCGGAAAAATGGGGCTGTCCATTTCACATAGGCGCAGAAAACTCTTGATAGAAAACGCTTGCCTGAGCGCGCTGCACCTCTCACGTGTGCTGTGCCTATCTGCTTCATTTTTTGTGTGTGTGTGCTTCATTTCTAACAATGATCTCAGTAAACATGAATCTAGCGGAGGAACTAAATGTGAAATTCTCTTTTCTCTTTTAAGTAGGGGGGGGGGGGGGGGTAGTAAAACAAACTCGACACAGTGACGATAAGTGGAAGTACTTCCTTTTGCGCATAAGGCCGAAAATTAATGGTTTGTATAAAAAAAAATTGTCAACAATGAGGGGGTGGGTGGGTGTTTGGGAGTTTAACGTCCTTGTCAACAATGAGCACAAGCATCAGCAAAACAGATTTCCTGAAGCAGCAGGGAAAAAACTGACATGCTCGTGTATAAAACAGCCTACATGATTAGTGTCCGTCGTTTTCCACTTAAAGATATTCCCAATTTATGCTGTAGATTACCGAATCTCTACCGAGGTGGCTATGCTACTGCAAAAACTGAAAAACTGAACTGATCATGTAAGCTTAATGTGGTCAACATTTGCTATTGAATGAAAAACGCCTTACGCGCAGAGCAAAACTGGCGTTAAAAGTTTGTATTCAAGGACAATACTTTACTTTCTGGGGAGTTCTTAGTGGTCAACGTTTAAGGCACACCACTTGCAAAATTAGGATCGGATTTGCAGAGGAAATGATGTTTTCATTAGAATTGTTAGCCATTAATTTGTTTAGGTTCTTAGCTTTTCAGTTCTCGGGCTTTTCGCTGTGTGTAGCCGGCCAGTATCATGATAACCTAAACCACATTGATAACATTTCAAGCTAAACTATACTTAACACTGCTCAGCTGCTAAAAGTATTAATTGTGTCAGCGAAGTTATTGCATTGACTCGACCGACAAAGGCGACGTTATATTACTTTCAATGCTTTTGTTTTCTTTTTCTTCTTCCTCTTCCTCTCCTTCTTTGTGTATGTTCTTTTCTTGAGTTTGAACATACCACTTCAAGTATCCTTTTTAAGCTGTTTTTCTATAGAGAAACAGCTTTATGGGATGGGGCAGATTTCGCTGCGCGCAGCAGCAAGTTTCAGTGATAAAAAAAACAAGACTGTGACGTTTCTCCAGACAATACATACTTTCACGCACACAGTATCGTAAAACGAAATCTGCGTCATAGACACCTTACGTGCACACTATGCTGCTGCGTCAAATGTTTAGTTCATGGAATTGACGTCATCCCTCCCTCCCTCTCTCACTCCCCCCACCCCTCTTCCCCGCCCCCCCCCCCCCCCAAGATTAACATTCCTAGCGGATCTTATAGATTCCTAGCGGATCTTATAGACACCAAGAGAGGAAAAATAACAACAGTAACAACAACAACAACAAACACTGGCTAAATAGCAAAAAGAAAACAGCAACAACAACAACAACAACAACAACAAACAAAAAACAAACAAAACAGCCTGAAATTTGGAGAAACAACTTTATGGGATGGGGCCATTCCTCCTTGTTAATTATTGCGTAAACCTTATCTGGCTAGAATGTCGCATCGTCTTGATTGGCAAGAGGGGACACGGGAAGAGTTCTACGGGCAACACCATACTGAGCTCAATGGGACTAGACCCATCCAGGTACTTCAAGGCGGGCCGAAGCATGAAGTCCACGACCGAGGAATGCCACATGCAGGCCGGTGTATGCTTTGATGTGAAGGTTGAGGTATGTAGTACGTGAATTAGCAACAACTGTAAACAATAACCGAGCATGCAGATTTCACCATACCTAAACCTGTTATTATTTATTTATTTATTTTTTTTTTTTTTTTTTTTTTTATTTATATATATGCTGAGACTACCGCTCATACTGGTGTTTGTTTTCGGCTTTAGTAACGCCTTCGTTCCTATTCTATATTAAATGTAATTACATGGCATTACACCTAGGCAGTTGCTCCTTCTAAATTATTTAGTCTTTTTCCGCTGAAACCTCATGCAGAGCTTTAGGGTAGCGACGTCTGCTAATACTGGAGACGCACCAGATTATTCTGGGGCAGCCTTTTGGTGCTGGTTGGACGCTGCAGCCCTCGTGGGTATCGCCGCATGCTCACCTGATGAGGGTCCCATTGACCCGAAACCATGGTCGTGAGCGGCTAAAATCACCAATTCATATGGCCTTGGTCGTACCGACCATTTTCCTCCCGGTGGGAGGGGAATGGGGGCACTATGAATGGTGAGATACCCTTAGATCTGTTAGACGTTTCAGCGGTAGGATGGTAGGCCCCCCCCCCCCCTCCCATTGTGGCTTGTAGCCAATATAGGGCAAGGCGGACTTGTCCAATGGCATACAAAGCACACACCTCCTAGATCTAGGGAGCGCTCTCAGCTTTACTTACTTCCCCTATATATATACACATATATATGTTTCAGTTGCACACATTTTATTTGTGGCGCAGTAGCACGAACGTAATTCTCAAGATTTTTTCGACAAACTGTACGTTATACTGTATATGCGGGTATGTATCTTAAAACGAAATAAAGGGGGACCATACGGTCTCCACGGTAACGAGTTTCGCCTATTCAACAAGCCTGATATTCCACACTTCATCGGCAAACGTTCATATTTGGTTTTCTTTTCAATGGTCCGTATATCATACGGCCCCATAGGCTCGACTTCACGTGGCGGGGCTGATTTCGCTGAGCTTGCCCACCCCTTTGCTCTTTCTTCACTCTTATTTCTGCCTCCACTGGTCCATTCACCTGTCTTTTGCTCTCTTAAAATCTCCTCCGGGGGGAGGTCAGTAAGCGGGTGTCTGCTGACCCTTGGTTCAGTGAGACATCTGAGGGTCGTTTCTGAAAGCCGACTTCACTGGATTCCCCCAACCTGGTCTTCACCCTGGCGAGATTTCTTCGCAGCGCCCTGCTGGTGCTGCTGAACACCTGTCATGTTGAAAACCTTCACAACGCACCGCTCTCTGGTGCGTTGTTTTCCCAAACCGCCTCACGGTTCCGTGTTGAAGCGGTCTATTCTCCAACTGCATGCCAGGCATGTTGTCTTCATTGGCAACTAAGGAATTTTCCTTCCTACATCTCTATCCCTCACCAGCCCATTCGCCTGTCTCTTTCTCTTTAAAACCTCCTCAATTTAGCCGCTCTGTTCTTCCTCTCATCTCTCAGCTGATTTCTAAGTTCGGCCCTTTCAGCTATATTTCTTCTTTTTAACCCCTTACTCACGTCTGCACTACCAGTGGTTAGGAATAAGTAATGTTGGGCATATGGTTGGGAACTGGTTTATTGCGCCTAGGAGTTGATAAGTTGCAATATTTACTGTATGTGCGCTTAGTATTTATCTTTGTTTTACCCAGTTGTAATTGTTATTTGTTTTCTACGCTTTTTTGTAACCGGGAGTTCGATAAATTAGCACGAAGGTGCACCGTCTCCTGCATGTCCTAGGTTTATATTGCCCAACGTTACTTTTTATGTTATTTCCACGTAGTGCAGACACACTTAGCCGCGAATTAGTCTTTGTGGCTTGCGCGGCGTTAAGCCTAAAAAATTCACTCACTCATCCGTATACCATACCAGCAGGTAACAGCTTGAAGATGTTCAACACCATGTAACCAGCTCCGGCTGCCCTTAATGCCTTTAGATCCCCTTTGTAAATAATTGACTGGTACTAAAACTGCTGTAAACTACTGTGGGTGGTTGTTGTTGCTGCTGTTGTTGTTATTGTTAGTCAATGTTTCTCGGTAAAAAATTGTTTCCAGTAAACAGCATCATTTTAAATAGTCGGTGCGAATTATCCACTAATCGTGACTCGGGGTGTTTAGGTTGTGGACACACCAGGATTTGTCGACACTCGGAAGGATACGGCGATTGTAATAAAAGAGGTCTCCAAGGCTTTAGCGATGGTCTCCCCTGGCCTGCATGCGATACTGGTGGTGCTCCGACGAGACACAAAGTTCACGAAAGAAGAGGCCGACTGCGTGCAGCTGATGAAGGATAACTTTGGATCCGATATTATGGGTCGCGTGATCATCGTCTTCACGCACTGCGACATGATCGACAAAGAGGACGAACCAGACGAATTCCTTCGTGACTGCCCAGAAGACCTACGGTCAATTATTCATGTACATCAGAATTGCACATTTCATAAGTAAAATCTAACAAACAAATTACCTAACTAACCAATAGACGAACAATGAATGGACGAGCGAATGAAGTAAGGAGGGGGATAAACAAAAAGAATGAATAGGGCAAACTAATTCAATTCAATTCAATTCAAATTACTTAATTAATCCCAGAAGGGAAATTGTAGGCCACCATAAAGAAGAAGAATAATGAGACTTAATAATAACAACTGAACCTTGCACTAACAGAAGCCTCAGTCACAAGTAAATCTAATTCGCACACACACACACAGACACACACACACACACACACACACACACACACACACACACATCCGTTTAAGTCCAAAGCACTCGCGCTCTTAAAATATAAATTCACCCACAAACATCATTATAATATTATCTGAAACACTCTCTCTCTCTCTCACACACACACACACACACACACACACACACACACACACACGTCTTGTGTAGCCTACTCACACACCTATGATAAACTTAAACATACTCTCACACACACACAAATGAAAGTAAAAAATTCCGCAGTCAATGGAATGTCATTGATTTTTTTTTTTTCTGATGTTGTACACGTATATTAAGGGTGGGGGTGGGTGTTTGTGGGTTTAACGTCCTTTTCCACCACATACTGTATATGTATATTAAATTGACTGCCCATACCTGCGTACATGTACTACAAACATAACTGCAAATCTCTGTCAACATACAGAACGTGGGCAGATAACGAACAGCAGTCTAATCTTCAACTTCTGAAATAGGATTTCAGGTGCAATACACATTCGCATTAAGTCAGCGCCTAGAGGGGCGTGATCTAGCCTGCGAGAGGGAATGGGGGGGGGGGGGGGGGGCGAGGCTGTCCAACGAATTTAGACTTTTGTCTTTTAACGTCGCTACACAATGTAGTCAAGAAATATCTTTCACCTGCGGAGATCTATTTTGCCATTTCAAGTATTGTAAACTGTGACATTTTCAGCACGAAGAATTGGAAAGTTAACACCACCCCCCCTCCCCGATTCCTACGCCAGTGATCAGATCTCTCATATGACCAGTTTATTCTTTATCGATGAGCCATACTTATACTGTCTTTTTTATAGGAATGTGGGAATCGCTACATCTTCTTGGACAATACTGAAAAAGAGCAGGCCAAAAAAGATGAGAAGGTCCAACAACTCCTGTCAATGATGATCCAGTTTGACCAACCCTTCTGTAATCCTCTCTTCGAGCAGCTTGAAGAGATTATTAAGTGGAATATGGAACAGCTGGGGCAGCAATTCAACATCACGACTTAGTGAGTGATCAAACTTGGACACTAAAAACATCCGAAACCCCATCAAATATTTCGTTCAGTGCCAGCATCCATTCGAAGACTTAAATGTCCGATGACACACATACCTGGTATTACAAAGTCCACTTCACCTTGACAAGAATGTTGCCTTCAAATTCTTTGCCTCAATATTTGGCCGAACGTTCCCTAAAAGGTCACTGCGTATACTGACAGTCATCTTGAAATAACAACCTTTTTACGTAGATATGAGTCCGTATTTAGTTGTTATTCCCCATCAAGCAGCGGCATACCGACGAGTATTTTTATCCAAGACGCAAATCAACTCTCAGCTTTAGCGAAGGGTTGGGACTAAAGGTCGACAGCCATAAAAAAAAAAAAAAAAATACCGGCCCCCGTAGTGTAGTGGTTAGCACTTCGGACCATTGACCGGGAGACCCGGGTTTGAATCCCAGCCGAGACAAGCGGGATTTTTCCTACCTAGGTCGGCTTCTACCCAGAGCGGGTGTGCTATGGGCCCAATGGGGAGGCTATTGCCACACAGCCGAGATTCACCCACTTCACGGGTGCGACTTTGGGGGTGCTTCCCTTGGTATGACACGTCTTATGATGTGGATGATTACACGGCCGGCACATGGACCTCCATAGCATCATCTCCATCATCTCCATCATCATGCATAATAAAAATTGCCCCAGCCTTCGAGCCCTCCGTGGATTTCACCCATGACCTGGGAGGAACACCACTGGAGCTGGCAAAAAGAGTTGGGGCAGCAAAATAATAAATAAATAAATATATTTTAAAAATTGGTAACACCCGTGATATTACCAACTTTATTCGGCATAGGACAGATTGACCAGGACGTGATGTTTTCAAAGCAGCATACGCTTTCTTAATTCACTGAAACTATACAGGTTTTATGGGCCCATTGTAAACCCCACATGAACATGACGTTGTATGGCTGTTCGTCTTGCCGGTGCACGAAAGGTATGTAGAGCTGCTCCATTGAAAGTACACGTTTTCGGTTCTGCTTGGAGAGTGCTTGCATTAATTTTGAGGCATAGTTTTTGTGGTTGTCGTCTCTCGCGAAAGACTGGGGGTGCGGGGAACAAACAATATTCAATGGCGCCAGTTACTGGCGAATGAACCTGAAACGTGTGCCATCTGCATTTTTGCAGTGAGTACATTCGAGATCTATTCCGGGCCGGGCTGGAATCGGAAGACAGGCTTGCTGGAATTCTGCAAGAGATCTTTGATACACACGAGGCGGAACAAAAAAAATCCGAAGCTGTCCTGACAGTGACGAAGAAAGCCCTGAGTGACCTGGAAAACAAACTGTCAATGGAGCTTATGGAAAAAGAAAAGCTGGCGGAAGATTACGCGCAGCTGGAAGAAAAGAGAGCGCAACTGGAAGAAAAGAAAGCGCAGCTGGAACAAATGAGGGTGCATTTGGAAAAACAACTGCAAACGAAAATGGAACAAGGGAAATCGCAAGCAACGGAAAACTTGGCACAACTGGGACAAGAGGCCGAGGAAGTGGACGAAGAACTGGCGCATGTGAAAGAAGAAAAGCAGAACCTTCTGAAAGAGAAAGGAACCTTGGAACGAGAACGAGAAGAACTGAAAAGAAAGAAAGGGTGGTGGAGAGGGTCGAAGACAGGTCTGGAGAAGGAGACTGAGACAGGGTCAAGGAAATGTGCAGGTATGTAATGCCCGAAGAGGAAATACCTTCATTCTTCCGAACTTGGACTGACGTACCCAAGCATTGTAAGAAGTGTACCACAATAATTTGATTTTAGGTCGGAGTTTACTAGATTTAATTTTGATGGATAAAAACCCTCGCAGAGTCAAGAGAGATTACTGGATTCAGGCAGGTACTTTGCATATTGTTTAGCTATTAGGTATCTACTAATACATTATTATGTAGCCTGACCGTGATGATTTTAAATGAAACTTCCAGGTACATGTATACATACTGTTCTTACATGGCACATTTTTCAGCCTCTAATACGAAACATCAAACATACTTTTTGATAATTCTCCGTACGTACTTTCTTTGTAGGCGGACTGTACGTAATGGTTCATGGTCTCTCATATGAACGTTCTCGTAACCACGCGCCTGGGATCCTTTTACGGTTGCTCGCGCAGCTTTGGGCGCTGAGGCCTTAGCAGTATCTTATCACGCGCACAAATATAAGCGCAGTTTACTCCCACCCACCGCGCCAAAATGTAGCTTGTTTGTTTCTTTGTTGTTGTTATTGTTGAACAGAGTAAATTGTTTCTTAAGTATGTTGTATGTAAATAATTTATGTCTATACGTATGTCGTATTTCCACGCTCACAACAACCAGTGACAGTACAGCTTTCAGACAGCGTCTCTGAGGCTGTGTGGAATTAATTTGCCTTACGATACAATCGCCTAATTCCAACCTGTCGGCCACTTTATAAGATCATTTTAACCAGTGAGTAGAAGAAACCAACTGTATGTGCACTTGGCTGAGAAACTGTGATACGTCATACACATAAGTGTTATTCATTAGGGTGCGCTTTAACTATAATCTTGATCAAAGTTCTGATTCTTTTGTTTGTTTGTTTGTTTGTTGTTTTTTTGTAAGTTTTTTTTTTTTCGCTTGAGAGCTTCAGAGCTGATTCTGGCCATTGTATTCAAATCATCGGTTATTTTCAAGCCCTTGAATAGGCATGCCCTCGGCCTTTTCTTCATTACAGCCAGTGGGGACTAGAATTTTACGTAAAATACACATTGACGTTTTATTTGTGAATATATACTGTAAAGACTGTAAATATTTGTAACGTGTGACATTTGTAATCCGCTCAACAGTTATAAACTGTAATTCATAAAAAGCGATTGTAAAAATGGTTGCATTCAGTTTTGGTGGTTTTATACATCTGTCTGTCTGTCTGTCTGTCTGTCTCTGTCTCTCTCTCTCTCTCTCTCTCTGCGCTTGTTTTCGTGTGTGTGTGTGTGTGTGTGTGTGTGTGTGTGTGTGTGTGTGTGTGTGTGTGTGTGTGTGTGTGTGTGATCTTTTTTTTTTCTCTCTCTCTCTCTCTGTTGTGACTATAACGATGTTTGTCTCATTGACGAACAGACGTTCCAATTTACAGCAAACGTTCAGCTAATTTGTACTGACATTAAATACTTGATAAGCCACGCCAGTAAATGTGTTTGACTTTATTCATAAACACAGCACAGCATGGATCCTTTCTTCAGATCAAATTATACCAAAAATCTGCAAGCGGGGTGTAAAGCTCGTGCTCTTTGGAAAAGCCCTCACAGCTCACAGCACAAGTACTATAACAAAGTGTATGACATATTCCGGGCATTATTGATAGTAAAGATTATATCACTTGTTTTTTCTGACGGGTTACAAACGTACCTGATCATAACCTTCCACGGGAGGTTTCTGGAACTGGCGACCACGCTGTTCGACATTATCGACGGTTTGTAGAAGGGGCAGATGTTGATCGAAAGCCAGGCGGCAAGAACCTAGCCTAACAACTAGTACTGCCCGTCTGTTTTGGAACCACACGTGTCCGACACAAGATTATATTACATGTGTACATCCCCTTACTAGTCATGGGCAATGACCAGCATCTCTGGTGACCCAGTGACTCAGAATCGGACGTCATCGTCCCTGAAAGGCTAAAACAATAAGGTGACGCAATGTCGTTTTTATAGGTTTATAGGTTTATGGTACATTGTCAGTTGGCGGTTGTCATATGCGGTAACTAGCTATGCGAGACGCATACAACATAGGTATTACCGTGGCCCAGTTGTGGCCTTGTGGGACAACATCGTAATTGATAAGAAACGTGTGATAAGGAACGTAATCTTAAAAAGGCGGACAGTGAGTGAGTTTTTCGGGCTTAACGCCGCGCAAGCCACAAAGACTAATTCGCGGCTAAGTGTGCTTGCACTACGTGAAAAACATGTTACGTTGGACAGCTGGTGAAAACTGGTCTACGGGGCAGTATAAACCTAGGACATGCAGGAGACGCTGCACCTTCATCAAAAAGGCGAGCAGTACGAGGGCTGTTCAAATATTATTGGGAATGCTGCCATTACTCACGTGTCTTGCATCGGATCGACTCCAAACTTCTACATCCTCTCGAAGTATTCACCCTTGGCCCGAATGCACGTTTCCAGTCTTGTTCGCCACATATGAAGCGCCCCCTGGTACTCTTCCCTCGGGATACCCTCGAGCTCTGATTTCACGGCTTTTGAGAGGTCTTGGATTCGATCAAACTTGCGTCCAGCGAGTCGCTCTTTCAAGATAGGAAAGAGCCAGAAGTCACACGGTGCCAAGTCCGGACTGTAGGGGGGATGGGCCAAGACTTTGATCTCTCTTTCCTCTAGGAAGGTCGTGGTGATCTTGGCTTTGTGGGGGGGGGGGGGGGGCTGCATTATCATGCAGCATTAAGGTCCTTGAGGTTCCAACGTTTGGGCGCTGCTCGCAGATCGCATCCACCACTTTCCGGAGCACCACTTTGGTATAGTACGTGGCAGTGATGGCAGCCTTCGCCGGAAGAATATCAAGAGCCACGACGCCTTGGGTGCTGAAAAAAATAGAGAAAAGACGCTTCCGGCTCTGAAATCCTGGCCTCAGGACAACTGGTCGGTCTCCATCTGGGCCTACCCACGCCCGGTTGCAGCGTTTGTTGGGGATGCCGTAAAACGTGAGCCAAGATTCATCACTGTTCACTATGTCACACAGGCGTTTTGGTTCATTTGGCTCAAAATCTTGAAGCAGTTGGCGTGAGCAATCAACCCGCCGTTTCTTTTGTTCGTCAGTTAAGAGATGGGGTACCCATCTTGCAGCCAAGTTTCTCATTTGAAGATCTTCATGCAGAATGCTGTGTATGGTGCCGATAGCGAGGTCACATGCTTCACTCAACTCGCGTATGGTCGAATGTGGGTCTTCGTCAATCAGGCTTTTCACAAGGGTAATGTTTCTTTCGTTCCGAGCTGAGAGTGGACGGCCAGGACTGGTACCTGAGCTTGAAGGCCCTTGTTCAGTTAGAAAAGCTTCGACCCATGTGTAAACTGTGCTCTTACCGACACACTTGGCTCCAAAAACAGCTTGCAAATCTTGAAGGATTTTCTTGCCATTGTCTCCGAGTTTTAGCCTCATGAATGTGTAGAAGCGAAAATGCTCATTCTCGGCGTCCATGGTTTTCTGGCTCAGCAGTTTGGATGACGATTTTAATGAGGTCATACTCTAAGATGCGTCAAGATGTCATCATTCTTTTCTGCATGTTTATAGGGCTTGAGCCAGATTTTCTTTTGGTATAAAATTATTTTCTGTGCGATGTTTACTTATAAAATGGCAGGCCCATTCCCATTAATATTTGAACAGCCCTCGTATGCTAGATCTAAATTATCTTCATATCTGACTGCACAACAATGGCAGTTTTAATACTGACCTACTATTGTCCGTAATCAAAAATCTTAAGGTTAGGATCATATGTCACAAAATATCTACTTAAACCTATCCTGTCTGTCTATCTCCCCCCCCCCTTCCAACCCCAATGTTAAATAAACATACTGGTTCAAATCAATGTCCCCGCCTTAACGACTTCGGGGTTTTTTCGCGTATGCGGTAACACAAGGTCGTATTGTCAGAAGTGACTGAGACTCTATTTGTTTGAGACTCTATTTGTTTGAGCAAAACCTAATTAGTTCCACTCTTGTGAATGCCAGTCTCAGCCGAGCGTTAAAAAGAATTTGTTGCTTTAAAATAATCCTTCAATCCTTCAAGCGCCAAATGCCCGGAGGTCATTCTTGCTGGGGAATTAATCTCACCTGTTTTGTCAGTTGGCTAACATAGATCTTAATAATAATAATAATAATAATAATAATGAGTATTATATAGGCGCTTTACCCAATTTCATGAATCGGCTCAAAGCGCCGCGAACTGAACCCAACACGCACGCTCACGTGAATCACACACTACCGGACATAAACACATTACAATCACGTGGTGCGAAGGGTCAGCTCAGCTATTTCAATTTCGGAATTTAGAATTGCATTTATTTTTTCAAATTTGGTGGGCTGAACATTTCCAAAGCAGAGGGGGAGGAAGCCGGAGTACCCGGAGAGAACCCCCGACGATCGGCCCGAATGAACGGTGCCACATACGAGAAGGAAAAATCGAGAATTCCACGTACTATTCATGTCACAGTTTCTGAAAAATGGCCAGTTGTTTATTTTTCGGGAAATCCTACAAACAAGTAGCTAGAACACGAGCCTGCAGTTTTTGTAGGTGCAATCTGTTCTAAAGACTGCACGCTCTTATTTTTGAGTTTATTAGATTTTTCTGCAGTTTGAATCTGTCATTGCGAGTAGCTGAGGGAGCAATACATTCCCTGAATAACAGTCACTCCGCCCACTTCCGCTTTCTTCGGAAACCAATTTATCAGCCTGAGATCCAGTTCAGTCTCTTTGATCACACAGTTCTTCTATCTTCGTAGCTCTTGGTGGAATGAAAACGAGTTTGTCTCATCTCACATCTACAGCATTATCGTAAGTACAACTAGCGGACAATATGAAGATCGGTTTCAGTGTGAGATAGTGGCGTTTACGTGTGTGCGGCCACGGCTACAGTAACTACACCTGAGTTGACAATCTTCATAATGAATGTTGCGATACCTTACATCGTTTCAGCTTACGATTTTTTTAGTATTGCCGATTTTGTCAGGATTTTCAATGTAATGTCAATGGTTAAAGAACCGATTTTGATCATCTATTACAAAAAGATATTAGACACAAACACATTCGTAAAGATTTTTTTTTAAAAATCATTAGTGACTGCGACCCCAAACGCACTATGCGTCAGCAGCACGTGACCCTTCGAGTCATACCTGAGTGGAAACATTTATGACAAGGCGTCGTCTGTATACCCGCATGACGGGATCAGCTGGGTCAACGGAACGCGTCTGCTTCACGAAACAAAAATCACCCAGCAGTATAACAGATGTAAGCCTACGAGAGTAATACTGAGCAGCTTTATGGAGAATTTACCGTCTTAGGTGATTGGGTTTTGTTAAATCAGCCCATTCCTGTTTTTCGCGTCATTGTCAAATCAACTGCTATTGATATACTCCTTTCTCTGTCAGTCGTTTAGAATAGTATTCAGTGCTGCGTTGTGCATTGACGAAAGATGAAAATGAACATTAACTCTTGCATACAGGTACACCATCAGAACAGGGCAGATCTGTACTCATTCTTTATTCCTTCTTCTTTAAGGCTGCAAACAATCCGCATTAGCAGTAGTAGTCGAAGCAGTGGAAGTTAATAAGACTCACCATTGCTTCCCTTGATTAGTATCATGATTGTCTGTGATGTGCTGTGATACACTGTAACTCAGGTGGAATGTTTGTGTATGTTGTGAGTGAGTTGTTAGTTGTTGTTTTGTTTTTTTACCTTCTTTACACTGTTATTAGTGTTCTTACTATTTGGATTGCTATATGGTTCATTGTGTGTGTGTGTGTGTGTGTGTGTGTGTGTGTGTGTGTGTGTGTGTGTGTGTGTGTGTGTGTGTGTCTGTGTCTGTGTCTTGTTCGTTGTATATGTTTGTTCTACAAGATATTCTTTAGAGTAATTTGTTATGTCCATCTACGTAGGTCTGTTGTCTATAAATGTCTGTGGCATGTATATGTATATGTCCTAAAACAGAAATAAAAAAGACTCTATAGAAATATGCTGTAAATGTGATTTTGCAGTCAATTCCAGCATGTCTGCATCTTCTCAGTCAGCACCCGACTCTGCTGGTGAAGGTACTTCTGCTGGGCCTGTCCTAACAGTAGCGATGAAAGCCAGGAAACAGAAAGGTTTACTTAGTTTATCATTATTCGTTTCCCTCGTGCTTTTAACGTTATCTAATCTACCCATGTCGGTCCACGTATATTACATATACAGTGTATACACTGTTATGTTATGCTTGAGGACACGTGGGAAACTTTCTGTTTTCATCAGCAAAAATGCTTCAAAAGACAGAAAACCTGGATTGATTCTATAAACATTCCGAAAAAATTGAAAAAGCCAGATTTGATCAAAATCATCGAGGCATTGTTGCTACCAAGCGGGTTCCATTTCCTCTGTCGCAGAATCAAGATTCAAGCCATATCCTGTATCACTGAGTTGTTCAGTTGAATAACGTCCGAACCCCTTAGAGAACTCAAGATCATTACACTCAAGAACTAATGTGATATTTCAATATTTCAATATTCTTTTTGTCTCATAACATGTGTGTGTGTGTGTGTGTGTGTGTGTGTGTGTGTGTGTGTGTGTGTGTGTGTGTGTGGTTTTTGGGGTGAACCAGAAGCACAAATCACAATGAAAGAATGCCGCGTTATGCTGATTGGTAAGACCGGAAACGGAAAGAGTTCGACAGGAAACACATTTCTGAGCGTAATGGGAGTAGACCGTTCCCACTACTACGAGACTGGCCAATCGATGCAGTCCATCACTAAGAAATGTCAGTGGCGGGGAGGTGTATGCTTTGGGGTACAGATGGAGGTATGTATTTGGTGAACTTGACAGCCTTAGACAGACACTTTAATCAATTATGATGGAGTCTTTGCACTCAGTAAAAAATATCAGTTCATCAGCTAAACAATTAAGATGCCCAAGAAAGATAACCCAAAAGAGATAAAAGATTTCCGTCCTGTCGCACTGACATCCCTTGTTATGAAGTCATTGAAAAAGATTTTAAAGTTATTCATATTGTCTATTGTTGATGTTCGTCTCGATCCTCAGCAGTTTGCATGAGAGGTGTTGATGACGCTAAGATCTTTATGGTGAACACTCTGGTAGAGAAACCCAAGGCACACGCAAAGATTCTGTTCGCCAATTTTTCTTCGGCTTTTAATACAATTCAACCACACATTCTTGCAAACAGGCTGATGTCAAATTTTTCTCTTGATCAATGATTAGTTTTAGGATTGTTGATTTTTTAACGAACAGAACACAGAAGGTTTTCGCCGACGGTTGTTTTTCAGAGACTTTGTGTACATCCACGGGCTCGCCCCAGGGCTGTTGCTTGTCTCCCCTGATCTACATCTTGTACACTGATGAATGTAGAAGTCAGTATGACAACAGGTTCCTTGTGAAATTCTCGGATGACACTGCATTAGTTTCTCTCTCTTGTTCGGTTCTGAACAAAGCCACGGCCCTGCACTGGATGAGTTTGTTGAGTGGTGTGATGACTCTTTCTTGGAGTTAAATATATGTTATGAAAACTAAAGAGATGGTTTTTGATTTCCGGAACAAAAATGTAATTGTGGAGACTGTCATACACAATCAGGCAGTAAAGGTAGTTGAAGAGTACAAGTATTTGGGAGCAGTCATTGGTGACAAACTAAGATGGGATGCCAACACAGAAGCCATAGTAAAGAAAGGTCAGCAGAGATTATATTTTCTGAGAAAACTCAACTACTTCTCTGTGGATACGAAGTTCTTGGCACTATTTTATAAGTCTTTCGTTGAAAGCATTTTACCTTCTCTTTTATTTGCTGGTTTGGCTCCCTTAGTGTTAAAAATAAAAACTCCCTGCAGAAAATTGTCAATATCAGTTCAAAAGTGATTGGTGAGCCACAGAGAGACCTTCAGGCATTTTTTGAGCAGCAGGTCATCAGGAAGGCCAGTTCCATCTTAGGCATTCATGCACATATCCTGTATAGAGAGTTTGAACGTTTGCCTTCTGATGGAAGATTCAGAGTTCACTTCTGTAAAACTAACCGTCGAAAGTTTTCTTTTATTCCAACTGCAATATCCCTTCTCAACGAGAAGCACTGAGTGCCATAATCATTGTGATGTATTTTTTAATAAGCTGCTGTTTCCGCTTGTGATACTTTCTGTGATGCATTGTGATACTTACCTGTGATGCGTTGTATTGCTTCATGCCTAAGTATAATTCTTCGGTTTAGTCACCAAAAGCGGGATGTATGTGTGTGTGTGTGTGTGTGACAGAGAGAGAGAGAGAGAGAGAGAGAGGCGAGAGGGGGTAGAGAGAGAGAGAGAGAGGGGGGGGGGGGGTGTTTGGGGATTTAACGTCCTTTTCCACCACATAAGGTGATATCAAAGACGGGGCAACGATGAAAAAGCCAGCACAAATATTTGGCCCCAACCAGGAGAGAGAGACTGACTGACTGACTGACTGAAACTTTATTTTCCAAGGATGAGAACATAGACGCACAGGTCTCTCTTACTGTCTGTCCTTGACGCGCGCGCACACACACACACACACACACACACACACACACAGAGCATACATAGAATTACATACATAGCACATGCTACACGCAGTGCCCACAGTAACTCACATACAGAACATAGCAACAACGCGTGACACCCAATACAGCACAGGGGTAACACACACTGAGCAGTAAAACATTAACATAAGTAATGGAAGTATAGAATACGCATATATAGGACGCATGAGGAAACTATTAGAAAGGTAATAAAGGAAAGGTTAAAGGTCAGTTTGCGGAAAAATAATGATAAATTTTAGCTTTAAAAATATGAGGGGAGTACGTAGACTGAACAACAGATGGGAGGTTATTCCATAACGTAGCCCCTGAGTAAGAGAGACTTGATTTGAACAAGTCTAGTCTGGGGCGTGTGACGAAGAGACTGTTCCTCGAAGTGCTGTATCCGCTGTCACAAGGTCTAAACAGTTTCGGTAAGTAAGGAGGCGCTTTACCATTAATAATTTTGTGCATCATGATGCATTTGTTAAAGGCCAGGTGTTTTTCCAGTGGTAGACACTCTAAAGCCGTGATCTTTTCATCAGTGGTTAGGGAGGTGTCAGGAAGGATGAGTTTGAAAGCGCGACGATACAAAGAATTTAATTTTTTGAGATGGAGATCACCACAGTTATCCCATAGAGTTGAAGAGTAGTCAATATGTGGCTTCACATACGCATTGAAAAATAGCTTCCGTGTCTTCAAGTCAATAACTGACTTCAACTTCGACAACAAAAAGAGTTTTTGGGAGACAGTTTTGCATACATTGTCGAGGTGGGGCTGCCATTTGAACTGGTCATCCACTGTCACCCCTAACAGACGGTGCTTACTAACCTGTTCTATTCTGATTGCGTCATAAGAAAGATCAAGAAGCAAAGGATGGAGCTGGTGTTTTTGGCGTGTTGTGAGTACCATGCTTTTTGTTTTCGATGGATTGACTATCATATTATTATGGTCACACCAGCGAGAGATATCGTGAAGACTCTGCTGTAGACTATTATTTATTTTTGACAGGCTAGTGCCGGATGAGTGGATAGTAGAATCGTCTGCAAACATATCACAACTAACTTTGGAGTCGGTTATATGCAGAGGTAAATCGTTTATAAAAATGCAAAATAACAGCGGGCCTAATACCGACCCCTGAGGAACACCACATGCCATTATTCCATCAGAAGAGTATGAGCCGTTTACATAAACAGTCTGCTTTCTGTTGCAAAGGTATGGCTATTGTAGTTAAAATAAGTGTCAAGCTTTTTGAGTAAAATTTGATGGTTTATGAGATCAAAGGCTCGTTTCAGATCGAGAAATACAGCGCCACACATGTTATTATTATTGATTTCACTAAGCCACAAGTTTGTTATACGAGCCAGTGCAGTGTGGCATGAATGCTTCGGCCGGAATCCCGACTGCAAATCGTTCAAAAGGGACTTCTCCTCTAAGTAGTGTAGAAGGTGTTTATGAATATGTTTTTCGAGTGGCTTAGAGACAACAGATAGAAGAGAGATTGGACGATAATCGTTTAAGTCTGTGGTGCATTTGCCTTTAGTTTTTTGGATGGGAACAACTTTTGATTTTTTGAACACCGATGGAAAAATGCATTTTTGTATACACAGGTTATATGTGTATGTTAAAGATTCTACAACATACGGATCAGAAAGGCGAAGCATTAACCCATTGATGCCGTCAACACCAGAAGATGTTTTACTACCAAGGCTGGAGATGTATCTGCCGACTTCATGCACAGCTATACTGGGAATGGAGAATGCGTCGTTACTGGAAAGTCGTTGTTTGCAGAAATCAGTTAGAATGTCTGTTGGGGTGTAATTATTTGGATCGATACTTTTAGTGTGTAACAGAGATTGTGGAGTAGATATAAAGTGGTGATTGAATATTTCAGCGGTGAGATTTTTAGGAATGCCAGCTTTGTGCGCACGGGAATTACCTGTTAGGGTATTAAGTGCTGACCAGACAGAGGCCGGGTTATCCTCGTTTTCTACAGTCCTCTGAACAAAGTCTTTTTTAGCATCTCTAACAAGGTAATTGACCTTGTTGCGTAATTGTTTGAACTCATCATATTGTTTGTTCCGTTTCGCCTCATCTCTAGCCACCATAGTTTGTTTAATCTCTTCCGTCAACCACGATGGAGGTTCACGGCGTCGGACACGCTTCCTTCTTAGCGGGGCGTGTTTGTTCAGCACCCCGAGGAACAGGTCGAGCCACAGCGAGAGAGCGTCGTCAGGATTAGTGTAACTGTAAACATTATTAAATGGGACAAGACTGAGGTCGTACAGGAATGCGTCTTTGTTTAACTTTTTGAATGCTCTATAAGAAATATACGAATGCTGCTGTTGGTCTGTTTTGGGTGGTTTGGACGACCACGTACAGGTGATGGGAAAATGATCACTAATGGCGACTGTTGGAACATTCGTTTCGAGAACTGCCTCAGGCGTGTTGGTGTAGATGTGATCAAGTAAAGTTGATGTAGTTGGAGTGATTCTTGTGGCTGTTTGGATGAGTTGCTTCAAGCCAAATAATGCAGTTGTTGATTGCCAAACAGAGTGAGATTTAAAAACATCAATGTTAAAGTCGCCTAAAATAAGAATTTGTTTACCAGTGTCATTTACTTTGTCCATCACCTGCACGAAGTCGTCATACCATTCAGCAGTAGATGCGGGATTCCTGTATACATAACCAATGAGCAACGGCAAAGAATGCGGAATTTTTAACTCCAGCCAGACACATTCCACCTCGTCGGACTCCAGGTCTTTTCGCCTGCGGATCATGTTTCGAATAGACTGGTGGACATACACAGCGATACCGGTATGCCTTGGAGACGAAGAATCGCGCCTGATGATAGAATAGTTAGAAATGTGTAAAGATTCATCAGGTACTCGCGGATCGAGGCGTGACTCTGTGAGGCCAAAGAGGTGGAAGTGTGTCGGTTGGTTAAGTAAAAAACCAGCCAGTGTAGAATGGCAGCTGCCAGCTGGGGACTGGAGGCTGTAGTGGGATGTACGGAGGCTGGTGGACGGGAAACGCCGACACTGGTAATCCGTGTGGAGCGACCTGGTGAGGCCAAGGCATAGGCGCGCGTGCCACGTTGCCCGCATACAGATGGTAATCCGCAGGACTCACACCATGGTGGAATGAGGGTTGCCACACATCGCCAGCAGCAGCTAATCCGGGATTAGGACCAGCGCCGGCTACTGTGCGGAGACCTCCAGAATGAATACCAGTGGCAAAGCGGGGAGAACAGCTAGAGAAGACAACTGACGGTTGGCAAGTTACTGCTGCTGTTGCTGTAGTGACGGGAAGTCCTGATGACGGATGACCACGAACACTAGCTGAGGAGACACCAGTCACAGTAGAGGAAGCGTTGCGTGCGCCGCCGTTGTCACTCACACGTGTGGAAGTAGCAGCTGCTGATGCATAGCTCCTGCTGACAGGTTCCAAACGTTGTCCAGATGGCACAGGAGCCCCTTGATGTGCACGAGACTGTGTACATCCTCGTGTGAGTGGTTGCCGCGTGTCACTGATCCCTTACTGTGCGTATGGCTCGCCACATGTGCACCTTGCTGTCCACGGTATGGACGGTGTTGCTGACCGTCGCTACACATGAAACGTTTCACCTGGCGGAGCAGCAGAGCGACACCATTTTCGTTTAGGTGTAATCTGTCCCTGTTGAACAGCCCAGGTGCCACAGAGCCGGCCTGAGTGTAAAACGCCTTCTCGTTAAGGAAACTTATGTTGTCACTGGCACACAGTTCACTCAGACGCTTATTTACACTAGAGACAGTCTCTATAGTACTGCGGCCCTGTGGAAGGATGGCCGTGAACGCTACTGTAGAGGATGGGAAAACCCGGCGAACTTCTACAGCAAGATGTTTGAAGTCTTGTATGATAGTGTCCACGGAATGATGTGACGCGCAGTCGTTAGTGCCAACGTGGACCACGACACGACTGACGTCTTCACGGGGTGAACATTGGCCTAGGGACGCGGCGAGCTGGCCAGTCTTGACCCCGCGCAAGGTGCGAACACAGATTGACCCGCTGGGGTCAAGGCGCCGCTGGTCAACACGTTGTAGATTAGAGTCTCCGATCAGGAGGGAGGCGATCCTGCCGCTGGGGGGAAGCCGGATGCTGAAGGGCTTGCGCTGAGGTGGCGGTGTGTGGAGATTGTCTTTCTCAGCGCCCTCCGCCATGTTAGGCGTCTGCTGAAGCTGCCTGTGTGTTACCGAGTCGGTCTTTTCATGACTACTGGCGGGATTAGCAGTCGACACGAGTGGTGTTGAGCCCTGGGGTACGGGCTTTGCGACGCGCGGTTCAGTCGTTGGTTTGGCGGTACTTGTGTTCGGCTGGGGAGGCGAGACCGTCGACGTGGCCAGGGACGTTGAACCAGAGCTCTCATTTGATGCAGCGGAACGAACTTCAGTGTCTTTCTTCTGTTTAGCAAGCAGTTGTTTTTGCCTGCTTTCAATGGCATCAATTTTCCCAAGCTTTGACGTCAGAACTGAGATCTGCTGCCTTAGAGTTTCATTTTCTTGTTTAAGGTCCATCAGTTCAGCCTTAAAGTTCTGTTTCAGCAGTTTATGTTTGCTGTCCATCTGTGCTTTCAGGTCCTGGAACATTTCGATCATGCACTCATAGCAACGTTCCGGCTGTAAGGACCGCGAGCACCTAACACAGCGAGCGGGATCTGGCGAGCATTGGGTCGCCGCACATGTAGATGAGCATGACACTGTAGGGTCGCCGTCCTTAGCCAGGTCATCTGTACCAATGCCGGAAGTATCGCCTGACTGTTCACACACTTCAGAGGACGGTGGTTGGTGAGTGTGGTCGCCGTCCAGTAGTGGTGGAGAGGTGGGAGGGGAAAGTCCTGTAAGATCAGCGTCATAATCGGATTCAAGTGGACGGGAAGTGCTGTCCGTCACGCCTGGTTGGGCGGCGGGACGGGACGAGCTGTCCGAGCTTAAGCCGACTGGAATGATCTCCCCTAGGTCATCCTCCACTTCACTGATAATCGGCGAATTGGCCACTCCATTATTTGAAGCCATTAAGTCTTCTGAAAGGGTGTCAGTTGGTGAAGGTTCCGCCTGGTGGTCCTCAGCTTCGGCGATCGAAAGCAGGGTGGTGTCCTCATCGTCAGACTCAGAGTCGATGATAGGGGATGTACTTGAGTTTGCCTTATGTGGAGGGGAGCCCTTAGGTGGCCGTCTTAGCGCCAGCTTATGGTGTCCTTTCGGGGATTTCTTTGGAGACTGTTTGGGTGAAGACAGGACGGGAAGACTGCGGGTCGGGCAGCTGCCTGGGGCCATCATGTTGACAAGGCACTTGAGCTTATCAAATTCAGCATTCACCCATCTCTTACATGCCTTGCCCTGTATACGTACTAGGAAAGTCGTATAAAAGACAGTGATGGTGAACAGTTTTCGTTTGCCCTTGTAGGAGAAGACTTGTAGGTGGGTATGATGGGCGTGATGAGGGACCGTTTTGTCGGCAGAAGGCACAGACGTAGGGAGGGTGTTGTGGTTCACATCATGGTCAAACCAGTTTGATGTCAGCTCCTCTGGTATATTCTCCACATATCTCATCCACAGCACGAACCTCCAGGTGGCAACATGAGAAGGTTCGGTTTCAAAGTTGACCTGTATGGGGTCCAAGGTTCTATTTATGTTTTCTACACAGAGTTTGTATTTACGGTATACAGACCGTGTACAAAACTTGGTGCGCATGATCACTGGTGGAAGCTGGTGCCAGCCCCTGGAGGGACTGTCACTGAGAGGATGGCATGTTTGCTCTGATGTAATCGGGTTTCAGTGAAGCGTGCAGGAGAGGAAACCTCCCCCAGCCGTTGTTTACCCAGATCAGATCAGCGTCTGGACCAGGACACTCAAGTCCGCCATGGCACCGGGTCGTGACATAACGGCGAGTGGTGATTCCACGCAGCTGTGCCAGCAGGGATCAGCGCGAGCGTACCCCCGAGCGTACCCCCGCCAATCAAGTTTCCACAAGGAGGCAGAAGAAATACAAAGTCTGAGATAACTTACAAGTTCATCATATTTTCACAAAACCAAATCGTCCATCAGGAAGCTGGTCACAAGAGGAATCCGTAGATACGAGTTACAATGCCAAGCACACAGTTAAAACACATGTAATGTCCAAGTTGGCGGAGCTAGCACAAATGCGTCCTGACAGTAGGAAGTCACATGCGTGAGCTAGAGAGAGAGAGAGAGAGAGAGAGCACAATTAAACATATTTATACATGAGGTTAGTGATCTTGTTATTTTATGTGTCTTATCCTCGCCCGCATGAATTGCCCTACGGTGATAAATAAAGTATATTGACTTGACTTGACTTGACTTGACTTGATGATGATTATGTCCAGATTGCGGACACACCAGGATTTTTTGACACTGATGATGATGAAGTGACTGTCGCGAAGGAGATTACAAAGGTCATCGGGATCATGTCCCCTGGTCCGCATGCGCTGTTACTGGTGGTCCGTTGTGACGTCAAGTTCACGAAAGAAGAGGCTGACTGTGTAAAGCTTATGAAAGAGCACTTTGGAGACAACATCATGCGTCACGTGATCATCGTTTTCACACACTGCGACCGTTTGCCAAAAGATGAACAGACCAGCGCGTGTATCTTGGCTAAATGCCCGAAACTACTGACTGAAATCGTTCAGGTATTCATTAAAGAAAAAGGAACGCTTATTTGCGTATATTTGGCTGTTATTCCCCATCAAGCTGTTGTTAGCGGACGAGTATGTTGATCCAAGATGAAAATCAACCCTGAGCTTTAGCGAAGTAAACAACTGCTTGATGGGGTGTAAATGCTTTATCATCTTTTTTGCTTGCCAATTTATGTTACATTTTTTAAACTGACAGCCGAAAGCCGGCTGCACATAGCAGGCGAACGAGTTTGTAAGTCGGGAGATCATGACGCGACAGACTACAGTGCGCCTTTTTATGCTAGCAAGACGGTGTCAGTTCACTGAATGAACTCAAATCCAAACAAAAGCAAAAGTTCTAAACTTCGACTGAAGGCATAAACAAACACGCTAACGCTTTGAAGGAAATGCAAATTTGAGAGGTGAATTCGAAACCGATCAAGCACAGCTCAGTCTGTTCACGTTCCTGCATGATCACGGTTCGAGCGCGAGTCTTCCTGTCTCGATTTTTCGAGGTATATGAGGCTTCGTGAGTGTTGATTCTAATAGTTTCGGTACATGATTAAAGTGTCCTTCCACCAACAGCTACATTTTACAACTGCACGCCTGATTCAAACGATTCAAGAAGCTTCTGTTCAATCGGAGATCTAGACAACGAATCCGCTGCCATTCTCTGCACCGATAGCAGACGAATGTATCGACTCGATTCGATTCAGCTTTATGTCACAGGTTTTGGGTTTCATAGCGTTGAAACTGACTTTGATCTGAGTACGCAGTGCTTGTTAGGTAAAGGCCGCTGTCGTCTTCAACTTGAGCAGCGGTATTTGAATCCGGCTTGCCATGGTCAGTGAAAAGCGGACATGTAATCGGTTAGACGCCAGTTTTGATGGAACTTTTTGAGAACGGTTTTTGGTAATTACTCGTTAAAACTCTCCGGAATTTCAGTAAGCAGTGCTTGTTAGGTACCGGTACCGGCTACTGACATTTTGTACTTGAAAAACCAGTTTGTGAATTTGGAAACACCGATATGCTGAGTCAATTGTTTCGTCGTCGATCGTCGTTGACACAGGGAGCGAGTTCCCGCCGAAGAGTAGTGTTACTTGTTCGTCGATGGTTCCCTGCCGAAAAGGTTGTATCTCTGTTCTTCCTATCTGAAAGAAAGAACCTTCTGGCAGGGAAACATGTGATGTCAAACTCTGTGTCACATAATTAATCAGTACAGGTACAATACGGACACTTACTTCACAGGAGAGATCAAAGAGAAAGTTATGGATGATAACTAGTCTAGTTTTATCAGTATGTGATTCAACGTTGTTCTAGAATTGATCATCAGGTCTAGAGCGTAATCATTCTCCCTTCTGACGTTTGAAGACGAACTAACCAAACCAATTTTGTTTGGTGTTTCAAATCTTTACAGGAAGCTGGTAATCGCTATGTTCTTTTCAACAACGCCGAGAAACAGCAGAGCAAAACAGATGACCAAGTGCACAATCTCCTGTTAATGATACAGGATATGCTGTCCGACACGGATAACCAGTGTTTCAGTAATCCTGTCCTTGCGCAATGTGAAGAGGCAGTGCTGAATGAAGCCAGTCATCTGGCAGATTTCTTGGATCCCTCAATGACGTGAGTGAATAAAACTGGAAACACATATCACCTTCCAAAATTGTTTTATCTGATCGACAAAATGACTTATGTGCCTCCCTTTAATAACTTTCTGTCGTCTGCTTTGTATATTGCAGTGCCCACCATAGAAACCTGATCAAGGCCGCGTTGGAGTCGCGAGAAAGTGTTACGGAGCTTCTTCACGAGATTCTGGACAAACAGCGGGGAGCTGGAAAGCTGGATGGTGATGTAGAAAAACACTGGGTCTCTCACATTCTGAGTCTATCCACGAAGCTTCTGAATAACCTGGAGCAAACGCTGACAAAGGAGCAGGATGAAAGGAGAAAGATAGAAGAAGAAAAAGCGAAATTAGCAGAAGAGAATGTGCAGCTACTCAGAGACAGGGCAGAACGACTGTACTCAGACAACATTCGGCTGGATCGGGAGAAGAAACAACTGGAAGACGAAAAAGGGAGACTGGAGGCGCAGACGACGCAACTGAAAATAGACAACAAGGAACTGAAGGCACGGAGATGTGCAATTATGTAACGCAGAGAAATGGTTTTCGTTGAAACTGAGAAAATTAGCTCGTTTCTACGGCCTGAAGAGATTGGAGGATAAGATGACGCAGCTGGAAGACGACAAAGGGAGACTGGAGGATCAAAGGACGCAACTGGAAAAAGACAACAAGGAACTGAAGGCACGGAGATGTGCAATTATGTAACGCAGAGAAATGGTTTTCGTTGAAACTGAGAAAATTCTTAGCTCGTTTCTACGGCCTGAACATCAGAACAGCCGACTGAAAAAGATTAAAATCGATCTGGATGATTACACTTGACATTTGTCTGCTTGTAGGATGTCACATTTTGTCCAGCATCACGAAAAATTACCGAGCAATATTATCTTAACTGACTCATGACATTTGTCACTGTTTCCCAAAACCTTTTCTCAACTATACAATTTTCGGTCGTAAGAAATGTTCGAAGGATTCGGAAACTTTAGCAAGGACCGCAGCCCTGTTCATACAAAAATACACAGCTATACTTTTGGATTTTCGAAAACGTACTGTATTCCCACAATTTCCGAGACAAGGAGTGAAAATATCAGGGGGGGTTTTCAGTCGCAAGGATTTTTCTCTGGCAATGTTTTGCCCCATAAAAGAGGAGGTAGAGATGAATGTTTTGTTTTCAAATATTGCTTGCTTGAAAAACGTGCACCCTCCTACTTTTTCTAGTATCTAGTGTGTGTGCAATTGATTTTTCTAATTCTGAAGATCTGCTTTTGCTTTGATTTGTTTGTTTGTTTCCTTGATGATTTTGGGTTTTTCTTCTTCTTTTTCTTTCATTTGTTTGTTTTGTGTGTGTGTGTGTGTGTGTGTGTTTTGTGTTTTCTTTTGTGTTGCTTTTTGTGTTTTGTTTTGCTTTATTTGTTGTTTTTTGTTGCTTTTTGGGGGAATGGGGTGTTGTTTGTTGTTGCTTGGCCTGATTTGGGTTTTTTGTTTGTTTGTTGTTGTTGTTGTTGTTGTTTTTCTGCCCCGACTGCTAGTTCTTGTGGTATTCCTCGCGAGACCCACCGACGGCTCGGAAACTAGCGCTATTTCATGATCATGGAGGTGAGGATGATGGAGGTTGTTTGGGACTGCGGGACAGGTCCGCATTCAACACTTCCTGTCATATATATCCCATCTTAAACCAAGTTAGGGGACTACGGCACCTGCGGTGTCGGCCGCGTTATAATCCACATCATGTCACAACAAGGGAAGCAACCCCCCCCCCCTCCACGCCCAGAGTCGCACCCGTGAAGTGGCCGAGTCTCAGCTGTTTAGCAACAGCCTCCCCACTGGGTCCATAGTACATCCGCTCTGGGTAGGAGCCGACCTAGGTAGGGAAAAATCCCGCTTGCCTCGGCTGGGATTCGAACCCGGGTCTCCCGGTCTATGGTCCAAAGTGCTAACCACTACACTATGGACGTCGACTGATTTGATTTGATGATTTCAATGTTTCAACTGTACCCCCTGTAGGTCTACAAAGTATGCAATTGTGTTACCTTGTACTGAATTTTTTTCTGAGTTTTTTGTCTGTATTTGTTTCATTGTTTGCCTTTTACATTTTTATTTAATTCGTTTATCATTCCTTATGAACATTAGTCACAGTGTATCCGATTTATAACTGGAACATTTTTCTCATCATGTTCACAATGACTGAAAATGTAGTTCTATTGTACAGTTATGCCTGTATATGAATCATTTTGTCAGCTGATGTTTTCTGCGCTCTGTTTTTGAAAAGTTTTCTGTGCATCGTATCAGCTTTCTTTTAGTATGCAGACATTATGTGAACGCTCACTGCAACCAGTGACAGTGAATGTGTAGTTTTTCATCTTCTCTCAGCTGACGTGCGGCATCGAAAAACATTTTGAGTTGTTAATGATAATGCATGTATATCCACGACACTCTATATAAGTAATCTAAAATGTAGCTGTTCGAAATGTGTAGACAAACAACGCTGATTAAATTGATTTCCGTGCATCTTATGTTTAATCAGAGTTCCTTCACTCAAGTGCCTTGCCCGTAGTGATCATAGCTTCCAGGTGTCAGACACTTTACATTTCAGGCCTATAGAAACTATGATGCATATTTGCAGTAATAATTGTACATTTTGATATTTGCTGTACTTGTAGTCCAGTGAACTGTACTCGGCGTTTATGATATTCATCGGTTGTGAAAAAGAGTTGTCAAAACAATTGCATTCTGTTGTTGTTTTCATAACTCTCTCTGTTTGTGTGTGTGTGTGTGTGTGTGTGTGTGTGTGTGTGTGTGTGTGTGTGTGTGTGTGTCTCTATCTCTCTCTCTCTCTCTCTGACCTTGTTTCCTTAACGTATTTGTTACGGTATTTGACTCAGCTCTATGCATAAAGCCCATGCTACGTCAAAAGTTAAAGAAAATTGTGCTGATAATACATACTTGATGAGCAACGTCAGCGATTGTGATAACTGTCAAACTTTATGATAAACACAGCACGATATGGAGTTTTTACATCATAGTTATACCTAAAATCCACAAACGGGAATACACCTCGCGGAATCCTATGCAGTCGCAATGTCATCGAACTGTAACACTTGCGCATGAATAAACATTTTATGAATATTGAAGAAATTGAATCACTCTTCCATAGCCAACCAACCTGTCATACAACCTTACAGGTAATGCTTTCTCTGGAACACACTGTTGTCCACGCTGTTCAACATTTATCGACGGTCCGTAGAACTGTCCGATGTTGATCTGAAACCAAGTGGCAGATAACCCACCAGTAACCTCCCAACAGACCTATCAGCTGCGTGATGAGCGAGTTCGGCCAGTAGGTGGCGGTACGAGTCACGACGCCATGACAGTCGAGGCGGCCATGTTGCCCACGCACTCGAAGGCGACGACAATGTAGCACCAGAACTCTGTGCAGACAATGTCGTGGCGGCCTGCTCAGACTGAACCGTGAAAAACCCTGAAGGAGAAAGTCCAGAACGTTGCTCAGCAAGTTCAGCAGAAGTCCTTCCATAAGAAAAAGTGGGTCTTCGCTGTGTGGTAGATCCTTGTCCAAAAGTCACGCTTGGCGAAGTTAGGGTCGAAGCTACACCGTGAGACGAAGTTCTGTTGCCGCTTGAAGACAGTCGAAGAAGATCGGAGGCGAAAGGCGGTGTTGCACGGCTTGACTGAAGAGAACTGCTAATGTCTCTTGTTTCTGCAGGAAACTCGTACCCTGCACAGTGTCCAGTGCGGGTCTGTTTGCGCCATTTTGCTCGTCTGTTTTGGAACCACACCTGTTCGAGACAAAGATATACCATCATTACAATCGAGACCGCGCATGTTGATTGACAGAACGCAAACAGCACGTACAGCCTTTTTTTTAATGCACCACCAAATATAATAAAGAAATGTGCAATAGGCAGAATCATTAGCCAGTTTAAAAGCAAACCATGAAATTTCTAGGTTAAAGAAAATAAAACAGAAGCACGGATAACTTTTTTAAAAACAATTTTGAAATCATAACCCCCCCCCCCCCCCCCCCCCCGCAAAAAAGAAAATTAAATTATGTCGTCTCTGTGCTGTTGTTCGTTTCTGCCCCCCCCCTCCCTCCCCCCCCCCCCCCCACACACACACACAACACAATACACCCCTTCCCAAATAAAATCATCTCCGTATCTCGTTCTGTGCAAATACTACCTATTAACTATATAGAAAGAAAAAAAACTCAAACGACTGGTCAGGATATACAATGACTCTTTACTAGCTAGCACCAATCACTACCCCAATGCAGGTATTCTCCTTACCTGTACTCTGGCCTCAGTGAGGTGGAGACGACACGCTAGCGCTTCCCGCATGTAGACATCTGGGTAGTGAGTGAGGAGGAAAGCTCGTTCCAGTTGGGTCACTTGCCACCCGCTGAAGTTGGTTCTATGGCGTGGACGGGTGGCAGCTGCTGAGAGAATATTGACGATAGGCAAATACGTAACTTCGACATAAAATCTGAAGTCGCTGATACTTGGCAATACGCTATCTGTGAAATGTTATATCAATGAATCAAACAGTCAATCAACCAATTAGTCATTTACTGTCCGCATTTGCTTTGCGCGTCAGTGATATTTATATGTATTACATTCTACATCAGCATAGGAATAATTTATATGTATTACGTTCTACATCAGCGTAGGAATAACAATAAGAAGAAGAGGAACGGACTTTTTGAGAGGCGTTTCCTGCATCTGCTTGGTTGAAAGTGTCGCAATCGAGTCACACAAACCTATCTAAGTACATTTGTAACTGCCGGCATAAAACAACTCAAAGACTCGAAGATACCTCCGGCTCCACCCCCAGCCCCCCCCCCCCCACTCACACCCCCTTCCATCCCCAACCCCAGTATCAAACTCAAATATATGAATAAGCGATCCACTTACGTCTCACGGACGATTCAGGCTCAAGAGTGAGACTGTCGGTTGTCTCTTCTGCGCCAGAACACTCGGATGTTGATACACTGCATCTCGGTGTTTTGTCTTCTGCAAGTATTCTGTCAATTCCGAATGACAAGGCAGGCTGTCCCGCTGAGATTTTTGTTTCAACCTCAGACATATTACACTCGCAGGTAAAACGCGACGGTGAGCACTGACTCAAAAGTCAGAACTTAAAACCACGTGAGTTCATTTGTAGCAATGACTCGAAAATATTTAAGTCGAAGCACAGGAGAATAGTTGTAGCACTAAGTGCAAAGTTAAAGGATAAGTACTGGTGGTTATTTCTAGCATTAACTCGAAGGTTTTCGGCTGAGGCTAAAGCACAGAAATACAACTGTAGGTAAATCGTGTTGATCAACACTGCATCAATAGTTTAAACCACGGACGTGAGACACATCTGTAGCGGAGGCAACTCCCCTTTTCCCTTCTAACCATTCCTTAAGTATCCTTCCCCACTGCCAATCTGATGACGCAACTAATTTCGATCCTGTCGGCCAGTTTCTCCACTTTAATTTCATCAGATGTCATTGACAGCAATAATCTCTGTTTGCTCAAGGCCTCCCCTAATGCGCGGGCAACTGCCTGCCGTGCAGGAAGCAAGGTTTTTACCCAGCATCCAGAAACGAGCGTTACGAAGTTTTCTGCCCCGTCCTGCTGCACCCCAAAATTCATCATCATCTTAAACCGATGGAGGAGCAACAGCGTGTTGACTCAAGGCCCGGTCCCTGGTAGGCAACGGATTAATTTGTTAATCTGCGATAACCTGGCTGATTGAGCTGTGCGCCGCCACACTGGGAACCCGTGGGCCCCGGGGCAGCTGACGGCACGGGGGAAAGCGAGTCTGCGAGGATTGGGACCTGTCGAGCAGAATTGCTTGAGGATTAATTGTTTTGGCATCGTCTGGAACTAGAGTTTATTTCGTGTTTGGTTGGCTGAATGGTTGGTTGGTTGGTTCTTAGGGTTTAATGTCCTTTTCAACAAGGGAAAAACGAATCTGCTAGGAGAGTACTTGTCGCAGACAAAATGCTAGATGATTAGTTGCCTTGCCATCGTCTGTTTTTGTGCCAGGTTGATTGGTTGGTTGATTCTTAATGTGCAACACCATTTCCAACAAAAGACAGAGTGATAGAGGATTATTGCCTTGGCATCGTCTGGACTGTTTTCGTGTCTGGTTCGTTGGTGGGTTGGTTGGTTGGTTGGTTGGTTGGTTGGCTGGTTGGTTGGTTCTGGTAATGTAATGCCCTTTTGATAATAATAATAATAATAGCAGTATTGTATAGGCGCTTTACCCAATTTCTTGAAACCTCTCGAACTTAACCCAACACGCACGCTCACGTGAATCACACGCATTCTGTCACGCACACTGACATGAACACATTACAATCACGTGTGCGAAGGAACAGCTCAGCTATTTAAGTTTCGGAATTAGGATTGCAAATATTTCCAGTTTTGTGGGCTGAACATTTCCAAAGCAGAGGAGGAGGGGGGGAGCCAGAGTACCCGGAGAGAACCCCCGACGATCGGCCCGAATGAACGGTGCCGCGTACGAGAAAGAAAAATTCTTTGCCCCGAGTGGGACTCGAACCTGACCTCTCGCACTGGTGACGATGTCGCCTAACCACTAGACCACCGACCGCCCCTTTTTGAGACGAAGGAACAGCGAGTCTGCTAGGTGGCAACCTGTCGTGCACAATGGCTTGAGGATGAATAATTTTGGAATCGTCTGGAACCAGAGTGTGTTTCGTCTTTAAGTGGTTGGATGGTTGGTTGAATAGCTGGTCGGCTGGTTGGTTGGTTTCAAATGGAGAAGCACGGTGAAACAAAGACCTGAAGACTTAAAAGCCGAAAGGGGGGTAATTGAAAAACGTCAGACAAAAAGTAACAGAAGAAACTAGGCCTTAATATCCTATTTCAGCTTTCAACTTGTTCTCACGGTTCAGTTATAACGCACAAGCTGTCAAGATTCATTACATCACCGCATTCATGTGATTATAGCTAAAAGCTGTCATATTTTCAAGACGCACACAATAATTTGTGATATCGAGTGACGTTTCTGCAGCATTATTTACATCGATGACAACCGGAATCTAACGAGCCCCTGTAATTTACTTTTTTTTTTTAACTGCTTTATTATTCCTTTCGAGAAATTCGAGCTGCTTCCCCCGGGGGAAGCGCGTCGCCGCGGTGCAGCGGTGCAGCGCCACCCAAGACCTATCATATGAGATGTGTGCTTTGTATGCCATTGGACAAGTCCGCCTTGCCCTATATTGGCTACAAGCCACAGTGGAAGGAGGGGGGGGGGGGATCTGCCATCCTACCGCTGAAACGTCTAACAGATCTAAGGGTATCTCACCATTCATAGAGCCCCCATTCCCCTCCCACCGGATGTCATGTAATTACATTTAAAATAGAATAGGAACAAAGGCGCCGCTAAAGCCGAAAACATGCGCTCAATCAGGTCAATTTAAAAGTAGGGGAAGTAAGTAAAGCTGAGAGCGCTCCCTAGATCTAGGAGATGAGTGCTTTGTATACGCAATATATTTTAAACAATTTTTTCTGGGGGAGGAAAGCCGGATAACCCGGAGAAAAACCCCCGTTGAGCAGCCCGGCAGCCAGGAAAAACCGGTATCACACATCACAAGCTCGACCCGGGCTCGAAAGCACGCTTCCTCGCCATGACATTGGTGACGGCCGTTCAGTAGCGCAGCGGCTAATTCCGACGGGCTGCCTATTAGACCACCGCTCACCCCAACTGTCCAACTGCACTTAAGTTCTTATGTGTCAGCTATGATTACTAGGCGAGCAATCGGACGAAGGCATTAGAAAAGGCTTGGCAAACAAACAAGTAAGCAAGCGCTTTTGTTCGTTTTTGTACGAACAAAAAATTCCTAAACTCCCAAGACCATGGTGCCACGCAATGAACAAAATTTATACATGTATATAGATTTATTTATTTACTGGGTTCTTTGTGAGGGTGATATCAAAGACGGGACAACAAAGAAAAAGTCCAGGGCCCGTATGTAATAGTCGAGGTTAGGGCTTTTAGCCCTGGGTTAGAGTCTAACTTTGAACTAAACTAGCTCTAGGGTTAAATTTTCTGTAGTTTTTTTTTTTAAATCAAGAAGCGGGCTCATTCCAGCAAGGTGCCGGAGCCGTTATAGAAGGATTTTTTTGTCTTCCTTTCTTCGCTTCCTTTTTAATTTAATTTTGCTTTTGGGTTTCTTTTGTCCTAGTCTGGTTTAGGCCCGTAGCCGTGGGTTAAATTAACCTCGACTTTTACATACGGGCCCAGTACAAATATTTGGCCCCAGCCGGGATTCGAACGACCCGAACACTGAGAGTCCAAAATGCAGGCCATGATTCAGTTCTAGCCACAAACTGTTTCACGGTCGAGTTGTTTCGCGCATGTCAACAGGTTATTAGGTCACAGTCCGGTTGTAATTAGCCCAAAGTTTTCCAGCAAACAGTAATCAGTGCCATCGAATAACGTTTCTGCCGCATAATTTCTGTCAGTGACAACTGAAATCTAACGCACCCCTACAATTTACTTGACGCGACAACTCTCCTATATAAGTTCTAATTTGTGTAGCCAAGGAGCTCTAGGATTTGTGTCAGTCAGGAATCCATAAGACGAAGGTATTCGGAAGGAACCAGGAAGGACTTGGCAAACAAACAAGCCAAGGTAAGCTAGCGTAACTTTGTATCCTAGTCTCCGAAGACCATGGTGCCTAACCCTGAACAACATTTATTTATTTATTTATTTTATTTGTTTTTGTTTATTAATTTTTCCTTTACATTTTATCTTATTGTTAATGTCATATCTTACTTTTAATAATGATTGATTGATTGATTGATTGACTGATTGATTGAATTTTTCCGCTTTTGTTCTTGCATTGCATTTTTAGTGTTAATTTCATAATTTTCCTTGTAACATGTATTTCTCTTTATGTACGTCCGCTTTCCCCCTTACATTTCATTTCATTGTTCATGTCATAATTCTACATTTAACATGATTATACATGTATATAGCTGATACAGCCGAACTGAGATCCGTCTAAATACTCACTAACTCGTCCTACAAACGTTTTGTTTTACAGTTTCACAAACATGCGTTTCCGAGGTAAGATTTGTTTATTCCAACATTCAGGTGACATTGCTAATCGTGTTTAGTATTGGTTTTGTTGCAAGTTCTGATAAAGTCGTACACGTATCTTCGTAAAAAGCAACATTTTAGTTATAACTTAGGACTGCGTGCTCCTACTTCGCTTATCATTATTCTCAGTATTTGGAACCATTATATCCACCAACTGGGTTTATTTTATTACCTCCGTTTACTCTCTTTTTATTTATTAATTCAATATTAATTCACGTTGTTTCAGTTTTATTGCCAAAAGTTCTAACAATACAATGGCTTCATAATTTTAGAACAAAATCTTTCAGATATCATTCACTGATCAGGGCAGCTTACCTTTATTACCAGTATCAATTTACTTAATATTTTTAACCATTTTATTCACCAGCAGGGTATATTTTATTACGTGCGTTTACCATCTTTTTGTGTATCGTTTCACTTTGTTTCAGGAGCAATCGTCTTGGTTATCCTAGGTAAGATCAGTTGTGACCCTAATAAACATCTTCTGGTGTTAAGGAAAAAAGAAGAAGATAACATGTACGCCTTCCGCTTTAAGAAAAGTATACATTTCGGGCTTCCGATATTTTAAAATGCTAAGGTGCAGACCTGTGGTACGGAATAAAAGCTAACCGCTCGTGTGCATAGTAACAGACGTCGTCGCACATCACAATAATACCTTTAATTGTTTCCATAGTTGCTGCTCACCCCATCCTTGCTCCGCCGCCAGACGGTGTAGGGGGTGGACAACCCGACGGTGTAGGGGGTGGACAACCCGACAGTGTAGGGGGCGGACAACCCGACAGTGTAGGAGGAGGACAACCCGACGGTGTAGGAGGTGGACAACCCGATGGTGTAGGGGGTGGACAACCCGACGGTGTAGGGGGTGGACAACCCGACGGTGTAGGAGGAGGACAACCCGATGGTGTAGGGGGTGGACAACCCGACGGTGTAGGGGGTGGACAACCCGACGGTGTAGGAGGAGGGCAACCCGACGGCGTAGGAGGAGGACAACCCGACGGTGTAGGAGGAGGACAACCCGACGGTGTAGGAGGAGGACAACCCGACGGTGTAGGAGGACAACCCGACGGTGTAGGGGGTGGACAACCCGACGGTGTAGGAGGAGGGCAACCCGACGGTGTAGGAGCTGGACAACCCGACAGTGTAGGAGGAGGACAACCCGACGGTGTAGGGGGTGGACAACCCGACGGTGTAGGAGGAGGACAACCCGACGGTGTAGGAGGTGGACAACCCGACGGTGTAGGAGGAGGACAACCCGACGGTGTAGGAGGTGGACAACCCGACGGTGTAGGAGGTGGACAGCCAGACGGTGTAGGGGGAGGGCAACCCGACGGTGTAGGGGGTGGACAACCCGACGGTGTAGGGGGTGGACAGCCAGACGGTGTAGGGGGTGGACAACCCGATGGGGTAGGAGGTGGACAGCCAGACGGTGTAGGGGGTGGACAACCCGATGGGGTAGGAGGTGGACAGCCAGACGGTGTAGGGGGTGGACAACCCGATGGGGTAGGAGGTGGACAACCAGACGGTGTAGGGGGTGGACAACCCGATGGGGTAGGAGGTGGACAGCCAGACGGTGTAGGGGGTGGACAACCCGATGGGGTAGGAGGTGGACAGCCCGACGGTGTAGGAGGTGGACAGCCAGACGGTGTAGGGGGTGGACAACCCGATGGGGTAGGAGGTGGACAGCCAGACGGTGTAGGGGGTGGACAACCCGATGGGGTAGGAGGTGGACAGCCAGACGGTGTAGGGGGTGGACAACCCGATGGGGTAGGAGGTGGACAGCCCGACGGTGTAGGAGGTGGACAGCCAGACGGTGTAGGGGGTGGACAACCCGATGGGGTAGGAGGTGGACAGCCAGACGGTGTAGGGGGTGGACAACCCGATGGGGTAGGAGGTGGACAACCAGACGGCTCGAGCAACGGTGGAAACAATGTAGGGGTTAGTATTCTAAATATGCCAGATTTTTTTTTTAAAAACGTATTTTGTTGTTGTTTGTATTGTTGCTTTGATGCAATTCAAGAAGAAAAACCAGTCGGTATAAGTGTTTGTTTGTTTGTTTGTTTGTACTTGTGAAGCTTGTATTTGGCAAAAGGTCTTCAAGTATCATGTGCCCACAGTCTGGAATTCTCTTTCACTGCACCAGTCAGTCTCCCTCTTTCACAGTTTTCAAGAAGAAACGCAGAACTCTTTATATCCCCCAACCTTCTCTCATTCGTAGTTAGCCCCGAAACAGTCTTTGCGATTTGCACGGCTGTAAGTTCTTGATAAGCACTCACTCACTCCCCCTTGAGAGCCCCCCCCCCCCCCCATGGCCCAGTTGTATGTTTTTAAAAGTGATTTGTTTGTGTTAGAGAGAGAGAGAGGGGGGGAGAGTGTGCGTGCGTGCGTGCGTGCGTGCGTGCGTGTGTGTGTGTGTGTGTGTGTGTGTGTGTGTGTGTGTGTGTGTGTGTGTGTGTGTGTGTTTAAAGGGCTTTGAGCCAGCGTCTGCTGCGATACTGCGCTATAAAAGAAATCAGTATGTTATTCAGTATTATTAGCATTATTACCGATAATTTTCATTTTGCTGTGCCTTCTCCCCACCTTCAAGGAGGACCTCTGCTACGTGCACACCTGTACAGCGGTGGTTGGAGATGTGGACATGACAAACCTCGCCGACTATGAGACTTGTCTGGATAACGCTATCAGCAGTGGTACCGCACAAACATGTTCCCGCAATGAGCAGTTCTGTCAGGTATATACACTGTGGCTACTTTGTTCGCTATTTGTTGTGGGAGCAGTTCAGGGATGTTCTCCCTGACGGCATCTTCAGTTTCTTCAAAGAGCCGGGTCTCTGTTACAAAATATAGACAGTAGTCCTTTAACTTTAAATGATATGGTTTTATTCCCTGAGTGTTTCACAGACTTGGAAGAAATTGCTCATATTATGGATCTCCTTTAAGTTTCACAATTTTTAAATATATATTTACATCGCGTTTTATATAATCTTATCTTATCTTATCTTATCCAGAGCTGAGCTTTAGCGGGCGCCCGGGCGCCCAAGGTGCCTAAAAATCACGTCGGGCTCCCGGGGATCACAGTTTCAATCGCCCGGCTGGCGCCTTGATATTTCCGGCCCGATCGGTAGATTTTGCTTACTGATACACCTGCAATGGACTGGTAATACGCGGCAATACACACGTAGGCCGTCGCTGAACCCGCTGACCGCCTCAGCGTCCAGAGCTCTCATTTCACCATCGCGCAGACTGGTCTAAAAATAGCGCAGATACAGCAAAATTTCTCATCAAAGAGTCGGGCTCCTTGAAAAATTGTCGGGCTCCCTCAACTTCCCTGGTTGGGAGCCCGACTGGCTCCTTAATCGGGCTTGCTAAATCTCAGCCCTGTTATCCATATATCTATTTACAGGTTAAAGCCGAGAAGGAGCACTCGAGCACGACTTACACCATAACAGCGTCGTGCGCGGCTACAGATTGTGGGTGGTCACAGGACACAACCCCGACGGCCGTGTCAGTGACGTCATGCTGCCAGTCCCATCTCTGCAACACTAAGGACTCGCTGCTGAACAAGGCTGGCGCCAACTCCTTGTCCATTGTTAAAGTTTTTGTCTCTGTGGCAATCGCCATTATACTGGCCTTCGTCTAACTCAAGAGAATGAGTTTGATGGCGAACAGTAAAACGGAAGTATTGCTTACTCTTAAAAGACTCTGAAAATGTCAAAACTTTATCATGAGCGTCCATGGACTTCATGCTCACATGTCGTCTCGCACGAACTATCCTCTGAACGTTATGATGATCACGTTTTAAGAACGAAATACTCCTTCAGTCCTACCCCGCCCACGTCATTTACACCAAAATGTTTAAGTTTCAACGAGAACTTGAAAACCACAAAACTACTTCAAATGAGAGTCGTTGCGATAGGAAACATATTGACCGCTGAGTGACTGATGCTTTTGTAACGGATTGACGATTTTCCCTTCCGATATCCCACTCTTCGTGTGCAGTTTGTAGGATTGGAGAATTTTTTTTTTTTTCTAGATTACTAAATCATACAGCGAATAGTTCCGCACAACGGAAACGTGTATACGGGTGGGTGGGTTTTGGGGGGTTGGAAACGTGTATACAAAGGGAGTCTACAAAATGTTCATCGTGTAGTCTCAAACATTTTAATTGTTACCGTACCTCTTAGTGCCTGCTGAGTGTCTTTCTGGACTTTATGGAAGCTGGGTTTATCTTGGAGTACCACGTTAATTTTGCTTTACAAACGTGTTGTATCAACTTATAGGATATAATTCAACTTGGGTCCAGAAACTGTGCTGTACGGATTCTAGCATGATGGAATGCAAAAATAAAGATTTACATTTCAATATGATTGGAGGACTCTCTCTCTCTCTGTGTGTGTGTGTGTGTGTGTGTGTGTGTGTGTGTGTGTGTGTGTGTGTGTGTGTGTGTGTGTGAGGGAGAGAGAGAGAGCATCAAAACGCACCACATGTACATTTTTAAATATATTTATTGAAGTGACAAAGACCCGTACTGTAAACACACACGTAAAGATTTCAAGGATAAAAACTCACACATGAATTAAAGTTCCAAACTACACACAACAATGGACACTACCACAAAGACGGCGATAAAGATACTGGGCGCAGACACCATGCCACTTGCCTTTAACAATATATACTCTGTGTTACACAGGTGAGTCTTGCAGCAGCTCGTTGCGACCAGGCCGTTGGTTGGGCTGTCGTAAACTTCCGACGTGCACGTAGATGTCACGCACGCTGCAGTGACGTAGTACAAATTTTCTACGAACTTTCGGGTAATCTGTGAAGAGAGTGGAAAGGGCGGTATTCATGAAGCGGGAAAATACTATCAGCTTGGTAAAAATGCATAAGCTATGTCCACTGACGTTAATACGTTGTCACGAAATTGTACGTAAGGGCCTGTGACGCAGATTTCCTGTGACGCAGATTTCGGTGCGTCACTGTGCGTGTGAAAGTATGTATTGTCTGGTAAATTAAAACGTCACATGTGCACATTCTTGTTTTGTATAACTGAGACTTGCTGCTGCGCGCAGTGAAATCTGCTCCATCCCACTGAATCTTAGTCTGGGTGCTCTTGTGCTGTACACGAGGCGGTGGAGTTCACTAAGACGCATGGGTAGACCAGACTAAGTGAATCTGAAAGGAGAGAGGAAGGGGGCTGGAAGTCAGGAGCCTGGGGAGGCGTGGTAGAAAAGAGAGGGGTCGGGGGGGGGGGGGGGGCATTCTTGTCCAGTAGTTGTTTTAGGTTTTAGCTGTACGGATCTGTCTCATTCGCTTGTCTCTTAGGAGAAGGTAAGATTTACATCGTATCATTTCCTTTTACCTGGCAGAACTGTCCGCCCCGGTCACAGACTGGCACGGCGAACGTCTCATTGGTGATTGCATCCAGCAGACAATTGTCATACGAAGCCCTGCAGGAGAAGGTGAAACAGTACTCCTGGAACACAGAAACAATGCTACCGTGCGTCATCAATAATAAATGATCCGTTACGTATTCTCTGTCTTCCTAAGGGGAGGCGGGGTGGTCGAATGGTAGAGCGTTGGACTTCTAATGCTCGGATCGTGAGTTCGATCCCGGCTGGGGCCAAATATTTGTGCTGGCTTTTTCATCGTTGCCCCGTCTTTGATATCACCCTATGTGGTGGAAAAGGACGTTAAACCCCCAAACACCCACCCACCCTCTGTCTTCCTAAGAGTTCTTTCCCTTTGAATGCCTTCCTTACTGATACAAAGAAGGCATTTTAACAACAATAATAATAATAATAATAATAGGGCGCCTATCTCCGAGGAACGAGCTCTAGGCGCCGTACAATCTAAAACCGAACTAAAAAAAAAAATAATTAAAAAAAAAAAAACCATTTACTCAATGTACACTACGTAAGAACAACTAAAAGGGAAGGGAAAGAACTTGTGTCCTTTTATCTTGCTTTGTTTTGACTGTAAATTCCCCGTGCACTTTCAATTCACGAGTCGTGAGTTCGATTTCAGACAAGAAACCCAAACTCTGCTAATTCCCCACGTTGCTTCAGCTCTGTTATTCTTCGATGTGAACTTTACGTGGTTGGGGAAATACCGTTTACACAACCAGTCAACAGATACCGATACAGATACAGATAACTTTATCGTGTGATGGCATTAAATCATTAAATCCATGACTTCATTTTGTGGAAAAGGACCATTACGTCAACGTCTTTAATCTTGAAATCACCTCCTTTTCCAACAAATGACGCCATTGCATAGCAGCAAGAAATCAAATGGGCTGCCATGGAGGATCAGAGTTCGTGGCTACGTGCCTGTGGACAACATGTTCATTATTCAGCCCAGCAGCCTGCCTACCGTAGGAACATTTGTCACGACGGTGGATCCAGCAGATGGAGCAGTGGACGGAACAGCGGATCCACCAGTTGAACCAGCTGATGGAACAGCGAATCCACCGGTTGGAGCAGTTGATGGAACAGTGGATCCACCAGCTGGAGCAGTTGATGGAACAGAAGATCCACTAGATGGAGCAGTTGATGGAACAGAAGATCCACTAGATGGAGCAGTTGATGGAACAGAAGATCCACTAGATGGAGCAGTTGATGGAACAGCAGATCCACCAGTCGGAACAGTTGTGGGAACAGTAGATGTACCATAATTTGAAGAGCTCGTGATAGTGGCTGGCCCTAGACAGTGGGCAACACTGGAATTTCGTGTTTTGGATATAGTACTATACGTATTTATCAGATAACTGAGAACATGCCCCAGTGGTTATTATTGTGTATTCCTTCTAAACAAACAGATGTCTATCTGATGCGCTGTGAATGAAACATTTCTCGCGCACGAGTATACAACGTTTTTGACTCTTTTTCGATTTAGGCCCTGTACGCGAAAAATCAGGCAATACTGAGGATTTCTTGACGGCTCTTATTGCAAAAAAAAACAAAACAACAACAAACAAACAAACAAAAAACCCACGAGTATAATCAAAGTCCATACTCCCACTGAGCCAAATTGAAATCCATGCAGATGTAAATCTTCATCTTGCTGGTCATGTGTGTGTGTGTGTGTGTGTGTGTGTGTGTGTGTGTGTGTGTGTGTGTGTGTGTGTGTGTGTGTGTGTGTGTGTAAGCCAGGGGCAGCCCGTGTATGATGCTGCATGTGTTTTTAGTTAAATGTATGTGTGGAGGCATGTCGTGTGTGTTTCTGGGTGAGTGAGTGTGTGTTCTTTGTAAGGCGCCCTGAGCTCCCGCGAGAGGGAGGGCGTCTTTTAAGTACCCATATTATTATTATTATTGTTATTATTATGTAAATGAATTATGTTTTCTTTTAGTGAGGCGACTCCTGCACAACCCCAAACTTACTTGGTAGGAATTGAGTTAATAAAAGGGATTAAACTTGTTTGTTTGTTTGTTTGTTTGTTTGTTTGTTTGTTTGTTTGTTTGTTTGTTTGTTTGTGTGTTTGTTTGTTTGTTTGTTTGGCTTGCTGATTCCCCATTTTGACCGAGAACATATGGCCGGACTGCCTGTCCATTAAAAGTGCACTTGTACCTTAACAGTGTCAGCCATAAGGACAAAGGATCGATCTTTGACAATGTAGTTAGTGAAAAATACTGTATCTAAATACATGTACACAGTTGCGCATGAGGCAAAACTGAATAAATCTACCATCACGATCATCTTACCATCACGATCATCTTACCATCACGATCATCTTACCATCACGATCATCTTACCATCACGATCATCTTACCATATAGAGCCAAGAACCACACACCTGAAACGGGAAAACATTATTTAATACACGTATCATTCAGCGTTTCAACTCGACAGAGAACAGCCATCATAAGGGGTGAGCGTTGGTCTAATAGGTAGCGCGTCGGATTTAGCCGCTGCGCTACTGAACGGCCGTCACCAATGTCATGGCGATGAAGCGTGGGTTCGAGCCCAGGTCGAACTTGTGATATGTGATACCGGTTTTTCCTGGCTGCCGGGCTGCTCATCGGGGGTTTCTCTCCGGGTTATCCGGCTTTCCTCCCACAGCAAAATTGTTTTTTTTTAAAAAGGGAGGATAGGTATTGGGTGGCGCTGCACCGCGGCGACGCGCTTCCCCCGGGGGAAGCAGCCCGAATATCCCGAAAAAGACAATAAAGTAGTTTTAAAAAATCAAAATTAACGACATTTTTTTCATTTCAGTTTTCATTACTAGTTTTTAATCATTTAGCAGTTACTTTCTTTGCAGCCTAATGTTAGGTGTGTTACATGTTTGCTTAATTACAACAAAAAAATATCGAAGTGAGTACACAGTGCGGACATTTCTTAGAATTCACAGATAAACACTACATTACGTCATTGCTTAATATGTATTGCTAAACTTGTCAACAATGCCAAGGAGATGGATTCATCCCCCACATCCCCACGTCGTTATAAGGTGAAGCTGAGCAACAGTATACAGAGCGGACCGGTAACAAAACTTCACTACATCATGGGAGTGACGCCACCTGAGAGCACAGACAGAGCTACTTCCAGACATGTTTCACACTTACGTATCATTACTTTTATCACACTTGCACACCCTAAAACCCACCAACAAAGCTTTGATTTTGTCTTTGATCATTGATCTCGCAGGGCAAGCTCACGGAGTTCTAGGCTTTCGATAGAAAACAGCAAAGTAGCGCTTACCTAAAATGCATGTAGTCAGTTTGTGGCTGCAGAGGAGCGCCATGTTTTGCTTTCAGTCCAGGTCAACTTCGAAGTGGTCTTTTGATTGAAGTCATTCACCAAGTGCTGTAAACACACACACACACACACACACACACACACACACACACACACACACACACACACACACACACACACCAAAATAATGTGAAAGAATAAGAGGAGTGGGCCAGGGTTGTGGTGGTGGTGGTGGTCGTGGTGGTCGTGGTGGGCGGACGGGTCAGAATCTCATGGAAAGCGATAGAAAACACATGCCCTTGCTGAAAATGCCTTTCTTAAACTGGCGTCTTCGCTGCTATAAAATACAAAAAGAGCAAACATCAAGGACTTGGAGTGAGCGATTGTGGTGGTGGTGGTGGTTGGATGGGGTAGAGGTCAGAATTCTCATGAAAAGCGATGCATTGACCCTTGCTGCAAACGCTTTTCTTAAACTGTCGTCTTCGCTGCTATAAAATACAAAAAAGAACAAATATCAAGGAGGACGGGGAGTGAGCGATGGTGGCAGTGGAGGTGGTGGTGGTGGTTGGATGGGGTGGGGGGGTTACAAAGTCAGGAAAAACAATTGAAAACACATACCCTTGCTGCAAGTGCCTTTCTTGAACTGACGTCTCCGCTCCTATAAAATAAAATCCGCGCACGTGATACTGCCAGTTTCTGGGTGTCAGTCAAGTGTGATTATGTGTATTTGATATCAGCTAGGTGCTGGGCGCAGCAATAATGATAATGCAGACCTGAACCTAGGATTACCCGTTAGGATTTATGACTCATACTCCTACTGCTTCAACTTCTGCAAGTTTCTAGTGCGTATTATCATTTGGTGTTATTACCTTCTTGGCACACGTTTTAATCTTTGGCCTTTTTGGACTTGGGAAACTCATAAGGCGCTATTTCACATGCTTATTTCTACCTATAATATTGGACAACCGAAATTAGGAGTTTGCTGTGACCTTTCAAATATCATGTTTGTTTTTTATTCTTTTCAGCATGTTCATAGACAGTCTCCAAAGTGACTCTCTCTCTCTCTCTCTCTCTCTCTTGTGTCTAACTTCACCCCCTCCAACCTACCCCCTTCCCTCATCCTGCTATTCCTTTGTCATTTTCATATGTATTCAGAGGCGGGGGTTGACTTGTGCTCTAATTCTGTGTAGGTGTGTTGCCGTACTAGGTTCTATGACCTCCTTAACTGAGACAGATTACATGTATCAAGAATCCTTGGCCGGTGTCAACACCTCTGCACTGTCATGATTGTCTACATTGTTTTCAGGGGACTGGTACCGTCCTCGCAAAATGATCGTGTAAATATAACCTTAGTACCAATGAGTGCTTCCGTAATTCCATGATTGTAATGCGTAGACCAGACATTTGGCCTCCGCGCGTCAGCACTCGATAATGATAGTATACATCTGTACACATGATAGTGTCGTCGTTTCCGCGCGCGCGCGCGTGCACACGCACGCACGCACACACACACACACACACACACACACACACACACACACACACACACACACACACACACACACACACAGAGAAGATTCGGATTTATTTGTTACTCACTCATTATTTAAGTAACAAGCATGTTTAGAATTTTAGGCAATGTAGCTCCGGTCTGGTCATAAATCCTCACGAATATTCCTCTAGAATACACTATCTAACTGCACATGAAAAAGACATTAATGATTTCTATCTGAAGTTTTAAAATGGTAGCTATAATCACAAGCGTTATACACACGAAGTTTGAATAGTATGCAAGCAGTCACGTTTTACCACCACTTTATCCAGACTAGGGCCCGTATGTAGAAGTCGAGGTTAATTTGACCCACGGCTACGGGCCTAAAGCGGACTAGGACAAAAGAAACCCCAATACAAAATTAAATTTAAAAAAAGGAAGTGAAGAAAGAAAGACAAAAATCCTTCATTATAACGGCATAGGCACCTTGCTGAAATGGACCCGTTTCCTAATTTAAAACAAAACAAAACAAAAAACAAAAAAACCAGAAAATTTAACCCTAGAGCTACTTTAGTTCGAGGTTAGACTCTAACCCAGGGCTAAACTCCCTAACCCCGACTTTTACATGCGGGCCCAGAAGTGGATCTCACCGTGGATCGCTAAACGTGAACAGGGCGTGCTCATTAGGGTAGTTTTTGGTTGTTTTTGTTTTGTTTTGGTTTTGGTTGTTTGTTTTTTGTGGGTTTTTTTGTTGTTGTTGTGTTTTTGTTTGTTTGGTTGGTTTTTTTTTTATAGGTTTTTTGTTTTGTTTTTTGTTTGTTTGTGTGTGTGTGTGTTTTGGGTGTTTTTTGTTTGTTTTTTTTTTTTGGGGGGGGGGGGGGGGGGGCGTTTTGTTGTTGTTGTTGCTGCTGTTGTTGTTGTTGTTGTTTTTGTTTTTTGTTTCGCTGCTCATAGAAAGTAATCCATTCAACCGTGCTTGGCAGAGCTGAAGAACCAGCGAACAAGCCAACTAAAGAAAATAATTCGCTAAAACTCGGTTTGCACATTCACTACATGAATGCCGTCAGCATGGTGACGATCACAGAGACCAGAAGAAAGACGCCGGGCAGTGAGGTGGTGACTGCCTTGCTTCCAAGCGCGTCTTTGGTGTTACAGTGGTGGGACTGGCAGCAAGACGTTCTGTACGCGCTTGTGGAATGTACCTCGTCACAGTCGGTTGTCGCGCACGATGCTGTGATGGTGTAGTCGGCGCTGTTACCCTCTTTCTCCACTTCGATCTGAGTAAATAAATAAACAAATTAATTAATTAACTAATTACAGATTGAACGGTGGGGCATATGATAGTTTTGTTGGCAGACGTTACTGGTTAGGTTGTGTGATACAACTGGAAGGAGGGTGGGGTGGGTGGGTGTTTGGATTTTAACGTCCTTTTTAACCACATACGGGTGATATCAAAGACGGGACAACAATGAAAAAGCCAGCACAAATATTTGGCCTCAGCCGGGATGCGAAATCACGACCCGAGCATTAGAAGTCCAACGCTCTACCATTCGGACACCCCGGCTCCCCGACAACTGGAAGGATGTCTTCTAGTAGTAGTAGTAGTTGTTGTTGTTGTTGTTGTTGTGTTTTGACTTTTCCCCTATCAGTTGTGAGTGTGTATGTAATATTATACTGCAAATACCCGACAAAACTGTTCATTGCGGTCACACGTCTCTGCAGTTCCACTGCTGATGGCCACGTCCAGACAAGTATCATGGTCGGCTATGTTGTCCAGGTTCGGATCTGCTAGCGTTGCTGTACAGGTGTGGAGGTAGCACAGATCCTCCTAAAATGATGGACAGAACGCTCATAAGATGTGTAATTATTAGGGGCATCGCCCTACCGAAAGCAGTCACACCTCAACCTTGTTACATCTGAAAGATGGACAAGGACTCTCGGAGTTTGTTTGGCAAAGAATGACGTAGGGCTCATCAGTTTCAGGCATCTTGTCTGTTATCCTTTAAGCATGGTTTGGACCTTCTGGTATTCTCACCTTTTTTTTTTAGCACCCTAGTAATTCTTTTCATCCTGAGAAACATCTGTTTCGTTCTAGTGAGATGATGATGATGATGATGACGACGACGACGACGACGACAATGATGATGATGATGATGAGTGCTAACGGCGTTTAGTGAAAAGTTTTGAGAGAAGTCAGGGGTGGGAATTTGCAGATGGTTCACGGAGTGTTCCGCTGAATACATGAGTCTTTAGTCGCTTCAGGAATGCGGCGATGGTGACTGGCTCAGTAAGAGGGGTGGGTGGGTGTTTGGGAGTGTAACGTCCTTTTCCACCGGGTGATATCAAAGACGGTACGGGACAGCGAGAAAAAGTCCAGCACAAATATTTGGCCCCAGCCCGGGGCTCAGGAAGAGAAATAATAATAATAATAATGAAATAACAAGCGAAAGGGAAGAAATGATACAAAAATGTACAGAGCCATAACGTCAGGGCCTAGGCTCAACGACGCGCACACAGACGCTTGCACATGATGCCAACATTTAAAATGGTGCACAGGGCTAAAAAAAAAAAAAAAAAAAAAAAAAACGGACGGGTTTTAAGATTGGTCTTGAAAGTTTCAAGGGAGGTTGACTGGCGGAGAGAATGAGGGAAGGAATTCCCGGCTAAAGGAGTTCCACAGTTTGAGGACTTCTAGTATCTTGCACAATATACCCGCACTCACAGAATCTGAGGTAGATGTCGTATCCGCTGTGTCATCTGTAGTAGGAATATCTGAACTGGCAGCATCAGTCTGCTGGGAACTGCTTGTATCCCCAGGATTCGTGATCGGAGCTGTCGTGGGTTCAGTGGTTGGATCAGGAGTGGGTGACGAAGAATCAGGAACAGTCGTGTCAGCGGTAGGGATTGTGGGCGGAGTTGATGGGGTGGACTGGATCGGTGGATCAGGACTGCTTGTTGCAGGGTCGGGAGTAGCTGTTGGTGACAGAACGCCATATTGAAACGAGCAAGAGGATTATTATTTTAATGGTGCGCAAGAGAACTAATGTCACCTATATATTTTGACTGGATTTAATTTGATTAATTCTGTATTGCATTGATTGTTTCTTGTTAAGATTGTACTGCCCACGCATCAACAGATGCATTTTGTCCTTTAGACACAATAAAGCATTTTTGATTTGATTTGATTTGATTCGGTTTGATTTGAAATGAATTTCCCGTGTTTTATTTTATAATTTTAGAGTGGGGTTTTGGTGAAAAGAGGCATGTTTGGTGTGTTGGCGTGTTGATAAATGGCAGGCTTGGATTGACTGCTGTCCGATAACCATGGGCATGTATAGGGTTAGTTAGTTAGTTAGTTAGTTAGGGCTTAACGCCGCGCGCATGTACAGGGCTTGAATAACTGAGTGCACAGTTTAAAGCTGTTTTCATGTTTTGGGTGGGCAAGGACGCCATTGAATCAGCAGAGCCGGAGTTTGTTTGTTTGATTTTGTTTGTGGGTTTGTTTGTTTGTTGTTGTTGTTGATTTTATTTTGTTGTTGTTGTTTTGTTGTTGGTTGATTTTTATTTTTTGTCTTTTTGTATTTGTTTTTGGGGGTTTTATGTTTGTTTTTCTTTTTTGTTGGTTTTTGTTGTTGTTGTTGTTGTTTGTTTGTTTTGGGGGTTTGGGTTTGTTTTTTGGTTTTTTTTTTTAGGGGGGGGGGGGGGGGGGGGCAAGGACGCCAAATCAGCAGAATGGGACATTGTTTGTTTGGTTAGGGTTTTGGGGTTTTGTGTGTTCGTGTGTTTCTTTGTTTCTTTGTTTGTTTTTTGTTTGTTTGTTGTTGTTGTTGTTGTTCATGCTGTTAGCAGACGTGCATTAATGCTCGAAACCATCGCAGGTTTCAGTCTGAAAATCTCATGTAGGACATTAGCCACTCTGACATTTGTGGAGGCTACAGTGCAGAAATCATCTGAAGAATACTTAATATGACCTGTAGTGGTGGCTGGAGAATTGGAGGCTGTCCCGACATTGGTCAAACTCCCTTGGGTCGTAACAGGAGCTGTGGCAGTCGGAACTGACGAGTCGGTGCTGCTGGTCGCAATGCTACTCACTGCTGGTGATGTCAGTGTTGATGATGCTGAATTTGGCTGACCGCCGCCCACACCAGGTGGTTGCGGCGCAGTTGTGCTTCCTGTGTGCATGAAACCAGTGTCTCAAATACAACAACAACAACAACAAAAACTTTACATGCTGGATAGGCTCGGATGAAATTAGTCTGGGATACCCTCTCCTCTTTCTCTCGGATTTTTTTTTTTTTTTTTTTAAATATTATTAAAGAGGGTTGCCAAGACTGGTACGAGTGTAGATCTAAAACCTGCCAGACAGAGAACAAGCCACTCAACCAATTAGAGAAACAGCAAGATTTTTGTCAGCTTTCATGATCTCCTCACATTTAATAAGCATCATCGTCGTCGTCGTCGTCGTCGTCGTCATCATCATCATCATCATCATCATCATCATCAAGTGGGCGAAAATAATAATGATAGTAGTAATAACGGCAACAACAAAACAACAACAATAATAGTGGTAGATAATAGCGCTCTGTTAAAATCTCGTGGGCTGTTCTGCAGATAAAGGCAGCTTAAATTCAAAGCACAGGGGTTTGAATGTTAGATCCACTTACCCAGAAGGACAGAAAGAAAAACACCTGAAAAAAAAAATTTGACACCTTTGACACTTTGGAAAAGTTTTGACACCTTAAAAAAAAGACATACAACACAATCGCACTAACTCTTATGCATCCCCGTTGTATAAAATCAAATTTTCAGCAAACCACTTCCCCATCTCTTTTTTTTTTTTCTTCACTTTGGCATTTCATACAAGACATTTATATACAGTACACAGACACATAGACACTAACAGTTATACTATATTCATACGTTACATATATAGACTATTACGCCACACATATACACACACATACACACACACCTATATTCATTCACTCACACATACATACAGCTTTGCTAGCTAACAAGTATATTAACAAATGGATACACAGCAATGAGATCAGTGTTTGACACCAGTCATATAGAAGCTCCCTTTCTCAAATAAGCAGTGCTTTTTATGGAAACCAGGTCCTAGAAATTATAATAATAATAATGAATATTGTATAGCCGCTTTACCCAATGTCATGAATTGGCTCAAAGCGCCGCGAACTGAACCCAACACGCACGCTCACGTGAATCACACGCATTCTCTCACACACACTGGACGTAAACACATTACAATCACGTGGTGCGAAGGGTCAGCTCAGCTATTTAAATTTCGGAATTTAGAATTGCATTTATTTTTTTAAAATTTGGTGGGCTGAACAATTCCAAAGCAGAGGGGGAGGAAGCCGGAGTACCCGGAAAAAACCCCCGACGATCGGCCCGAATGAGAGAAGGAAAAATTCTTTGCCCCGAGTGGGACTCGAACCCCTAACCTCTCGCATTGGTGACAAGTCTCTTAACCACTAGACCACCGATGCCTATATCTTTCCAGTATATACCAATGTTTGACCAGTCTTGTATAGACTCTAAAAGTCTGTCCCCATCTCTTTGCAACCCGTGCTGGACATAAAAAGCAAAGACACGAGTTTCTTGTTTGTTTGTTCCTTTGTTTCTTTTTTAATGTGCTTATTCATAACCGGGGAGCCGGGGTGGCCGAATGGTAGAGCGTTGGACTCTCAATGCTCGGGGCGTGAGTTCGAATCCCGCCGGCTGGGGCCGAATACTTGTGCTGGCCTTTTTTCTCGTTGCCCCGTCTTTGATATCACCCTTATGTGGTGGAAAAGGACGTTAAACTCCCAAACACCCACCCACCCCACACCCACCCCACCCGTTTATTCATAGCGTTTCCCGTATTGAGGGATAGCAAAATTATAAAAGTAAACGACAGGAATAATTTCTACTCACATAATAGTGGGCAGACTGGACCGTTGAGGTATGCCATTGTCTTGTCTGCCGATAAACCTGAAAAGGATTGTCCGAAAGGCGTAAGGACACAAACGGACCGTGGAGTCATGTTTGGTGTTTATTTGAGGTACCCTGTTCGCGAGTTTGCTAGTTTGTAGTGATTTTTGTTGTCACAAAAAAAACATGATTTTCGTGATTTTTGCAGGTCAAGGTGCATGCCAGGCGGCCGCAACAAGAGGCAAGCTGCCAGTGAAGCTGGGACTTCTTGCACAGAAGCACTCTCTGGGGCACAGAGTCTTTCAGTGGAAAGTACCTCTGTGCACGGTGGGGAAATGTCGCTCACTGCGCTACCGTGACGGGCCTAAATTGTCTCGGTGCTCTCAAACACAAGGTCGCGCACTATGTCATCCTTGACCAGCTTTGAACCCAGAGGGATCCTCAGTGGCGCAAGTGATGGCAGGCTGTCTTCAGAGTGAAAGTAGGCGTGTTTCTGAATCAGAGACATACATAACATGTCTCTGTCTGAATGGACAGATCTATTATTACATTCAGTCATAGATCACGGGTGTGTATGCTTTTGTTATCGTCTCTTATTCCATCACAAGGCAGGTACGTGATCGTCTGCACCGTGCAATAATACTTGCCTGTAGAGTGCACCACCTTGGCCTGTCAGAGTGCAACCCCCTTGCCGTTTACTCACATCCTGTTGAATCAGTGTACCACGTAAACAGTGCCATCAAAGCGCAACAATAATTGTCCGCTGGCAAAGATTTTGCCCAAACGAAAAGTGGTCGGATATTCAAGACTTTGTTTCAAATCGAATCATATGACACACAAGTCTTCGATTTTCTAAAAATTAAAAAAATTAAAAAAATCGCCATTTTTGAAAATGGCGCTGGCTGTAAGCAGTCACATTTTCACGCCCCTCCGAAAAGGGACTGCACTCTGGAGTCTAGAACAGAAGTCGAGCACAAGTGGCGCAAGTGGATTTGTGTGAACTGGCCTAAACAGAAAGTAGACCTGCATTACTCCAGTGAGGCCTGAGCGGAAAGGAGACATTCAATTTTTTTAAACTCCTGTTAGGTGCGTGCCCTTGAATGGTCTGTGCATGGTAATTTTTAGTGGTGACTATGATGCCTGAGGCTAATAGAGAATATATAAGCATTTTGAGACCTCGTGCAATTGTGTCCTTCGGCCACATTGACCTAAACAGCTTTTATTGCGTTTCATAATGCAAGTAGCCTACATGTTTCAGGCAAGTCCGGCAAGTTAAGATCCATCCTTTTTTCTGCATTTAAACGGGCTAAATACATCTTTGCTAAGCTAACTTACGTTATGGAACAGTTTCGCTCGCGAATGCGCCTGTACGCTCGAAATACTCTAACTTGATAATTAGTACAGCTCATAATGCGATACAATGTTGTTTACACTTTGCGCGAGCGGTCGAACATTCAAAATCCACAAGTGTTGTTACACTTCTGAAGCGCTCAGTGTGGTTGCCGCATCATCGAGTACGCTTCTAATTGGCTCAGTGCCAGCATCACAGACGCTGTCACCATCATTGTCATTTTACGATGTCATGTTAAGATGTATCATAGCTGTGTGTATGTAACGTGTATGTGACGTCTATTTCATACATGTGTATGTAATGTGTAATGTGTTTTTCATTTGTATCTCATGTGTATGTATTGACACTATACTAGCTATTGTGAGGCGCCCAGAGCTCCAGCAGGAGGTTGGGCGCCAGACAAATCCTCATTATTATTAATATTATTACTGTCCAGGAGTCTAAGTGGTGTGATGATAGATACCACGAAAACAGCCCAAAACGATCTGTGAGCATAAAAATGGTAGCATTAGGCCCTTGAAAAGTAATGACATTTCCTGCCCCATAACTTCTGGAATATTCTAGTCTTAAGCGCGGAGATGCGAATTTTTTGTTGTCCGAAAATTACTTTCTCGCCGTCGAAGTATTTTGGTTTAATCTGAATGGAAATTTCACACCGCGTAAGTCATAGATAATTTTCGTATTTATTCTTTCTTCAAATAGAGTCGATAACGAAAAAGATTCACCTTTTCCTAGACTTCGGTTACTTGAAAATACATATATATGTACTTACCCTGAAAACAGGTAATCTCCTGCTTTTTTTAAACACTATGTTCTCTCTGGCAGATCCGAGTAATCTGTTCTCTTGAAATCTATAACTCGAAAGACCTGTCCTTTTATCTCATTTTCTAGCAAGCTGTGAGCAGTTGTTTGTTGCTGTCATCGTTTATTTGTTTGATTTTCGTCGTCATGGATCTAATAATTACCTATTATCTTTATGATATATTTTTTTCTCTGGACGTGAATGTCCCGTGAGACGAAAAGCCGGACGCACGGTTTCTTTTCTCGCTTGACTTTCGCCCAGGGCCAATGGTATTGCCAGCGGACGCAGGGACGTAGAAGAGATCAGTTTTGTTCGAGGCACAGAGCGAAAATCGCGCTTTTAGGACTTGTATGTTCACCGAGGGATAGAGACCATCTAACGCTACTTACAAGCAGCGCAGAATACTTTATTTTGCATGAAGGTCCTGAACAGAGTTTAAACTTACACTGAATACATATTTTTCCCGTTCCCAAGTTCAGAGAAAGACAAGGTACAGGCGGTGTGCTGGAAACGTGTTTCAGCAAGCTTTGTAAGTTTCCTGAAGTGTGTGTGTGTGTGTGTGTGTGTGTGTGTGTGTGTGTGTGTGTGTGTGTGTGTGTGTGTGTGTGTGTGTGTAAACTGATTTGTAAAATATCTTGCGTGGATGCAGTTCACTATGATTCGCTCAGATACACGTGATTTCAAGACTGTCCGCTATGGGGTTTAGGACCAAAATCAAGATGGAAAAGAAGAAATCGTGACCAGCAGGATAGGTACAGGCGGTGGGCACTGATAGATATAGAGGGGTTGAGATAATGATCACCTTCAGTGGATCACGGAATGATGATTACAGAGACCAGGAAGTTACTGGAGACAATTTTTGGCTTTGTGGGCGTAAATGGTTTTGACATTGCACTAAAAAAAGAAAAACCCGGTTAGTACTCACGCACGAAATCTCTCTCTCTCTCTCTCTCTCTCACACACACACACACACACACACACACACACACACACACACACACACACACACACACACACACACACACAGAGGCACGCACGCACACAAATACACGTATGCACGCACGCACGCACACACACACACACACACACACACACACACACACACACACACACACACACACACACACACACCTGTGGTTATGACACACCGTTAGGACTGACTGAGAAACTGAATGAAACGTTCATTGAAAGACAGAGCGTATAGGGAGCACTGCCATAAGCTTTCGTTAAGCCTGCTATTAACTGGGCACAGCGCGCGAAACACACACGCGCCACATCACAGCCGTGGCGCTCGCTGTGTCTACTCACTACAGTCCCTTCTCTGTAGTACTGTACTTATCTGAGACGTCCCAAAGACATTTGTGTCCTTCGCTAAGGTCTATAAAGACTAAGTCTGTTCAGGCGACAAAGTAATAATTGAGGATGCACTGTCCCGGCCGCCATGTTTGCGCGCCGAGTGACGTAGCCGGTACAGCCAATCAGAACCTGTTGTTTAACTCTTAAAAGCCCATGCAAAACTCGGAATTTTACTTGAAATCTTCAGATCATTAGAAGCCACTTCAAGCCACTCTTACGCAGTCCGTAGCGGTCTCTGGTCTAGCGGGAAAGGCCCACGCCTTGTGTCATAGTGGCTTGAAGTGGCTCCTACTGGTGTGCAACGGCTTGTTCTTTTCCACAAGTCTTGTCATTTGGTCGGACTCGGGCTTTTAAGAGTTAACCCACAGTCACAGCTGGAGCTACTTGAAATCCCAATAGCTGTTATGACGCCACAACGGCGGAACGCCCCGAAATCACAACTGTGTCACATGTATACACAATGCTGTGGCGCTCCACAATAGAGAGAGCATTCAGTAGTTAACTACATTGCAATTTGTTTTATTCTAGCCACAGAGTGTCTCTGTATTGTTGTTGTCGTCGTGATTATGTTTGTTGTTGTGTTGTGTAACCTTTCATACAAAGACGACAGCAACTGACATAATTACGTATGTGTGTTTCGTCAGAAAAACACCCGTTTATTCGCCGATTAAAAAACACAACATGATTTCTAAAGGAATAAGTATGTTAGAAGAAAAGTGACACCAAGACTGCTTTTTCTCTCTGGTATTGACATTAATCCTCTGTAATTAAACCTCAAACCTCTAAGTTGGGGGGGGGGATGTTCCTTAAACCTCTAAGTTGGGGGGATGTTACCCCCCCCTCCCCCTTCCCTCCCCAGACAACAAGCCAACCTAACTGAGAAAGATACGAAACTCAGCTTACGCCCAGCTCTGTCTGTATCTAGAAGCCACGAGGAACTAGCCACAAACAGACAACGACACAGCGGGAAGTCATTTTTTTTTTTCACCTTGAGTTAGTGAATCTGTTTTCGCCTTTGCCAAAATCCACTAATAGCGACCTCTGGGTCAGAAATGTCCTACGTTGCATTCCCTCTCACTTTGTAGAGAATGCTCACCCCACCCCACCCCCGCCCCCCCACCCCCCTCTTTTCCCGCCCCTATTCACCCCCATCCCCCGCCCTCCACTCCATTAGCAACATTAGACGGTATGAAAAAGAGAGCTGCATATTTTTCCTTCTTTTCGGTTTTACAAAAAGTAAATATTGGAGGAATACGGGTGGATTCTTTTTTTTTTCCACAAACCGAAAACAACATTACTTATCACAGACTACACACATGCAGCTAACGGAGACAGTTTATGGTTTAACTGCAGTCTTTGGGTACAGCACACGATGCAAATAGGACGGAATGATGAACTAGAATGAGAAAAGTGTTGTGGGTTTATACAAAGCTCCGAAAGAGTATTTACAACGACCTTTGGTTGAAGACAAATAAAGCCACCAAATAAGCTACAAACAAGGGCATAAGCGTTAAGGTAAATCCAATGCTGCAAAAATAAAACAGACAGAACAACAACCAACCGACCAATATAACAAGACTATCCTATCCAATGCACCCAACCGAATAAAGAGAGAGAGAGAGAGAGACAGACAGACAGACAGACAGAATTATCATTTATAAAAGATGATGCGCATGCCAAATTAGTTCAAGAGATTATTTTTATATGTTTAACTGACGTAGAAACTTTATCATTATTTTTTGTTGTTAGTTGTGAGACCAAAGATGAGTTAAGATTTACCTGCTTTGAATGGACAATAAAGTACTTTGAAACTTGAAATTGAAATTTGAAAAAAAAATGAGCCATAACTTCATCTTATAAAACCTTTGTCCAAATATATGCAAAATAAATATTCCTGGCACAGTTCTTGTCATTACACGCTTTCTGTCGGGAACATTATGGTGCATTCCATATTTCACAAAAATTTAGGGAGACTGTGAATGAGACCATTTCAAAATGAGACAGACGAAATATGAAAGACATCATGAGTGAAAAAAAATTGCAATTACTGAATTAGCCCCCAAAATCTGATAAACAATGGGGCAGTTCGAAAACAGGGAAGTATGCTACATTGTCCACAAAAATACAATAACGACAAGGCAAGAAGCGGATAATGCTCTAACGCCATAAGGCACTTACGCTGCAATATAAAAGTGTAACAAATAAGCACTTGTTTATAACACACAGGCAACAAACCATCATAATATAATTATCTATAATATATTGCAAATGATTCTTGAATCAGCCAGATTTACAGGACAGATACAGCAGACGAGAGGAACGTCATTAGATACATATAAGCAGTGCAAGCCTACAGCAGTAAGCAGGAAATTCAATGGAACAGTTATACACGCACACAACCTGTGTTTTGAAACCAGCCAAAAAGAGGGTCGATTTGCCAAAGTTTGCCTTAAGTCAGTCTGAGAGCACGTGATGTCAGTGGTTTGCCAAAATGTGCCGTATCGCATTTCTGCCCAAACCGCATGCCATCCTGACAAAAGTGTCATTAAATGGTTATCTACATTTTCTTGTTTTCATTTGAACTTGTCAATCCTAACAGAACCCCTCTCTGCCTAGAGAGGTTACATCTTGAGGGAGGACATTTCCTACTGTACGTGAGTGGATGGTAAAATGGGAATAGGGTTCTTTTCCCCGGTGGTATGATGGCACCATTGATCCAGGTCTTCGATCATATGACGTTGAAATTGTGCAATGCATATTTTTTTAACTTTTTTTTTTTTTTGGGGGGGGGGGGGGTGCTGTGGTCACGAACAGTGACCTGTGAAAGCACTTGGCGAGGTCGTCTCCCTTTCCCGCAAAAAAAAAAAAAATCCGTTCTGTGTCATTTGAACGTCAAGCTGGAACGAAGACATCACCGTTTCACCATGTGCGCATGCTCCAAGCCGGTATTCACTAATAATTTTGCTTTAAAATAAATTGCAGTGGACCTAAAACAAAGTGTTGCAGCGGGTGATGATATGTGTTACCCGACATTATGTGTCACTTCTACTACTGAAAATCTTAAGCGTACGGCTACACGACTGCCAGTCAGCATGTTGCCGTACTCGGCTGGTTGCTGGCGGGCAGGGTTGGGTTTTTTTTCCCCGCACACGCAGCCTGCGGCGTTGCAATGTTTGGCCAGTGACTGGTCAATTGGCCGTACGGGCTGCCTGGGGCCAGCTGGCTGCCAGGAAAAAATAGGACGGCTTTCTATTGCCGCGCCGGCACGGGGGATATGCCAGCTGGCCGCCAGCGATTTAATTAGGGTTTCCAGCGTTTCCAGCCCTGCAAGTACCGATCCTGGCAACGTGTAGTAGCGGCCCTTACAGACATTACAATGTAGCAGTTACCGCAGGGCATCAGCTGAAGACCGTCCCACCCTCTGTCTCGATGCCCACTTCTGACGTTCAGAAGGTTTACAGCACGTCATCAACGTCATAAGAGATGATGTCCCGCTGAATGCCACAGTGACAAGATGAATGACTGTGTCTCTTCTACAACAACCCTTTCTGTAACTTCATTGAAATTTCTTTTAGAGCCTAATTGTATTGCTACGTGCCAGCGCGGATCAGTTAAGTTTTCCAAGCTGCTGTGCAAATTGCTTCGTTGTGTCAATATGGTGTGGCTATTCATAATGGTGTATAATTATGCTGTTGTTATACGTAAAAATTATCCTTGATCTGGAGAGCCAGTTTATAGACCAGTGCCACCACAGTAGACACTTTCCTGAACTCTGGCCCTGGACGGGAACACTGGCCCCGCCGAAACTAAAGTGGCTTGTAGTGGCTGCTGCTGATATGCAGTGGCTCTTTCTTTTTAACCAGTCTTATCAGGGGGTGGTGAGGCTTGGGCTCTTAAGAGTTACATTATGGCAAACCACACGTACAGTACAAACACAAGTGAACTGGAAACTAAGTCCAGATGAGCCTGGGCTTTTAGATCAAGCAGAGATCAGTCGCAAGCACTTGAGGAATGCACGTCAAGGTATTCGGGTAAAATAGTGCCGCTTTAAACGCCCCAAAGTGTATGCCGTAAGACGAGCGTGCAGACGAATAAGACAAACAAATGGTACTGCATGTGCTGTACTCGTCAGGTAGATAAGTACGCAAACTTTCATCTGATGTAGCTGTAATAAGCATACATGCATATATGATCTAATGAGATCTATTCTTTCTCACGCCCAAAGATTGTAGACCCTTTTGATCTGAGCTGTTTGACGTTTTCGATCTCACATGTAGTGGGAAGTGACCTCCCGACCCGCGACGTTGTCGTGAGGTGACGGAGTTACTAAAACTTTATAAGAATTTGAAATGCACAGAAAAGACGTCTGCTCACGTTCTCGACGCTGATTTAGTCGAGGTGACATGCGGTTGTGTGAGAAATGCGTACTTCTAGGGAGTATCAACACACATAGAGCTTGCGGGTCAAGTGCAGTGTTTATTTGAAGGGCCCTGTTTGGTGTGTGTGCTAGTTTGCAGTGATTTTTGCTCTCTCCACTCCCCTCACCCCCCCCCCCCCCGACTGTCTGTCTGTCTGGCTCTGTGTGTGTGTGTGTGTGTGTGTGTGTGTGTGTGTGTGTGTGTGTGTGTGTGTCTCTCTCTCTCTCTCTCTCTCTCTCTCTCTCTCTCGGGGAGCCGGGGTGGCCGAATGGTAGAGCGTTGAACTTCCAATGCTCGGGTTGTGAGTTCGTATCCCGGCTGGGGCCAAATATTTGTTCTGGCTCTCTCATCGTTGCCCCGTCTTTGATATCACCCGTATGTGGTGGAAAAGGACGTTAACCCTCTCCCCCCAAACATTCACCCACCTCTCTCTCTCTCTCTCTCTCTCTGCTGTACGTCAAAGCGCAACGAGCATGCACTTCCTTCATAGTGTACATCTGCGCTTTATGGGTGGACACTGGATAGGATATTGAAAGCGACCGCCCGTTAATAGACGACTCCAAATTCAAAGCATATGTATATGTATGTTTGTGTGTGTATATATGTATATGGACTAGGACTATGTGCATCTGTTCTGTCTATCTGTAACTGTTTCTGTTATGTAAATATCTATGTGTTCGCATATAGTGTTAAAAAAAAAAGAAAAAAAATAGATGACTCCGCTCGGCAAAACACAGTACGTCCGTGACGGCATTTTATGAAAAAAAGTGTGATTTCAAGATGAAAGAGATTGGCGTAATGGTCTTTTCCCTCAAATGACGTCAACAGACTTACTGCTTTCTTTTTCACGTTTCAGTCATATCAGACTACATGTGCTTCCCTCTTTGTATTGTCTGGCAAGGAAGGTCTGGAGTTAAGCAGACCGTGCTATGTGTTGTGCTCATTATGCCACGACACGCGACTGGTTGAATTCTGGGGGCTCGCCTCTTTTGACAGGAGTGTGGTCGTCTATTAAGTTTTTTTCCCAAACACTTGATGGTAGCACACCTTTCATGTGTCGCGCGACTTAAAATTTTGGTCCCTTTGTTGCACACCAGGTTTAACAAGTCGCCCTTTCTATTGACTACCTCCTGCTTTGTAACATCTGGATATATATATAATGATATCATGAATGGCGTACAAGTTTGAATGTCAGCTGGAAAAAGGGGTCTACGTGAAATGGATTTGATAAACGCTCAGGCCCTTTTTGCCAGATGATCATGGAACTGAAGGGAGAAGGTTACATAACTGATAGCAGTAGCCGAGTCACTTCGGCAGACGCTTGATTGATTGGTTCTGTGTTTAAATCGAAGGCAAACTCGCAGGCCACGAAACATTTTCAAAAAGACATGTCCATGAGTAGCCAAAGTGCAAGACGTGAAATGAAGTACAACCCTCTACATTCCATCTCTGACAGGGACAGTCAGTGCACTCCCGCAGCATGGTACGTACTTTGCGAGGAGAACATGACCATGTTCCCGGGGCTCTATGTTGCCGGGGCTCTTTGTTCCCGGGGCTC
>JACVVK020000034.1:582500-600000 GCA_018292915.2 Batillaria attramentaria
GAACGAAGTTTAACTGCAGAAACTGAAACAGATTGCATTTCAAATAACAAGGCACTGCATGACATCATTGTATAGAAATTATGAGGAATGGCGTATCTTTCAGAGTTTCATTGAAACATCGCTTCGAGTGGGTGACTACATGGTGGAAAAGGACGTAAAACTCCCAAACACTCCCCCCCCCCCCACCCTCCCTCGAGTGGGTAAAAAGTAAGGTGGGTGGGTGATTGGGAGTTTAACGTCCTTTTCCACCACATAAGGGTGATATCAAAGACGGGGCAACGAGAAAGAAAAAAGGCCAGCACAAATATTTGGCCCAAGCCGGCGGGGTTCGAACTCACGGCCCGGGCACTGAGGGTCCAACGCTCTACCATTCGGCCACCCCGGCTCCCCGGGTAACAAGTAGAAGGAAGATATTTAATATATTTCGTATCGCCACCGTTTTTGACCCTTTTTCGGTTTGGGCCCTGTATGCAAATATCAGGCAAGAATAGCGGGTCGTTGACGGGACTTGACAGTCTCTCACTGCAACCGTGCTTAGATGCATTATATTGTTCATAGTTTTTCAGCACTTTAAATTTTTGATATCAGCATTTGTATCATTGTTCTCAATAATTTCAAACAGGTTTGATATCATTTGTTCAGCTAAGTAAGGCAAGGCATATTGGACTCGGTAACTTTCTACATAAGTGTCATTAAATAACAAAATGATTGTGTATTTCAGAGACCCAGAAATGCTTGTTCAGATCTCTAAGTTCCACCGAAAAGTGTATTCAATAGACAAAACGATGCAATATAGAGGTAGCCGAAGAATTCCTGTACAATCACCTACAACGAAAGTAAAAATATGGCATCACCTGATCAGTATTCATTGACAGGTGAAAGTATCTTATAAGTATCTGAGTGTTCTTAACTTTGTTAGTGTTTAAAGCTCGCTGGCTATAAGCGCCATAATACTAATTATTATTATTATTATTTTAAAAAAGCACAAAAATCATACCTTTTCACAAAGATTGACAGGTGAAAATATCTTATAAGTATCTGAGTGTTCTTAACTTTGTTAGTGTTTAAAGCTCGCTGGCTATAAGCGCAATTATAATAATAATAATTATTATTATTATTAAAAAGCACAAAAATCATACCTTTTCACAAAGAGTTACTAGTAATCAAAGTTATCAGCGTTATCAAGGAACGTACAATTGACTGTATCGAACAATCACGCCTCAACGAACGGCTACAGCTGATAAGCCCAACCTGATATCCGAGGTAGTGGCTATAAAGTAACTAGGCGGACTAGCAGAAGCATGCGCAGTAGCCTTTGTTTCTTCGTTGCTTGGCACTTTAAGTGGGTGCACACAATCGGACGACATGATTTGTTCATTCCGATATTGCCTCCACTGATATGCATAATTTATTCTGAGTCTAACACTGCGGTCTGTGCTGTCGTTTTGTTTTTTTTTTGTTTTTTTTTTTTTTTTTTTGGGGGGGGGGGGGGGCTTTCGGAGGCGATGCACACTACTCAAGAATGACACATCATTTTATAAAACTTCACAGCCGGTTTGAACGTTATAATTCCATCGGAGTTTTCGAGTGTCAGCGGCAGAACGAAGTTGAAGGATAAGTGTAAAGCTGAAGCAAAGAAGGCAGGAAAGCATTTTGTGTTGCTGATACATATGATCACAATAATGCTGATACATATGATCACAATGATGCTGATACATATGATCACGATAATGCAACTTCTGATCGTTGGTTAGCATAAATTATCGCGTAGCTACGATACGAAAAAAAAATGGATTTCATTCTATACGTCTGTCTTCGCCTCCACAATTTCGGTGACTCTAATTGCGTCGCCAGGTCAATTTTCAGGCCTTCATAAATACGTTCTGGCCGAACAACAATATGTCATATTTCACTGTAATGCGACTCCATTCTCTGATTTGCAGTTGTTGCCACCAACAGGATTTTTAGGTTCCGGGGGGGATCGGGGGTGGGGGCAGGGTGAAAAGGGGGGACGGGGAGGGTGGGGGAGGAAGGGGAGGATTGGAGGGGAGATAAGTAGGCACATGCATGTTGACAAAACACTCACACAATGGATCACATTTAAGCACTTAAACACGCAGTCAATTTGTCATCTCCCAGACACAAACCAGCGACAGAACATGATCTCCTAGAAGCAACAAGTGCTCACTGGGAGGTTGCGGTCTGCTTGACCACGCATTCACTTAAGGACCGGTACAGTAATAAACATGCAAGCCAAGATGTCTAAGATCATTCAAAACCCTTGCCAAATTTCCCAACACTGAATGAAGAATTATCTCTGTTGTCCTGCTATGTCGCTCTCTTCGTGCACTTGCTGATAAGACACGGGACACAACAGAATACAACTCCAATACTTTATTAACAGACGATGCGCGGAGAACAAATTCATGAAAGAAGAAAGAACCCAGAACGCTGCGCAGGGCTGCTTATATATTAAACAGGTTAGATCTAGAGCATTCCTCAACTTACTGGCAAGTTCGAAATCTTTCCAAGGTGACATAATCTGCTGACGTTACTGCGCCAGCATGTTCTGGGATGGTCTAGAAATTTCTATCGAAATGCAGTGGCTTTTCGCGATCTCTACAACAGTCTCGTAAATTTTACAGCGGATCACGCGGTCTCCATCGCTACCATGTTCATGCTCACAGATCTTTCTGAGTTGTTTTCGTGGTGTCTATCATCACACCACTTAGACACCTGGGCAGTGACAGCGTCTGTAATGCCGGTGTAGGATCCGGTCCGGTCCCCCCTCTGAAGTAGTCCCCCGGGGGACCAATTCGTGGCAAAAACTGCTCTATAATGGTCCCCCCTTAGACATCCACAGTTTGACTGGACATACCAAATAATCCTCATGAGAGTCCAATGTGGAAATGGAAAGATCAAGTTTGCTTTTGAAATAAAGTTTTTCTTGTCAAAGAACGTAAATGTCTATTTCAGGTTTTGCTAGAGAGAGAGAGAGAGAGTGAGGGAGAGAGAGAGAGAGAGAATATTGACTGACTTATTTATTTATTGTTTGAAATTCTAGTAATATTTAATGTTCAGTATTGTCTAAGGGGGGGACCATTATAGAGCAGTTTTTGCCACGAATTGGTCCCCCGGGGGACTACTTCAGAGGGGGGGACCGGACCGGATGCTACACCGGCACTGAGCCAACACAAGTGTACTCGATGACGCGGTGACCACACTCAGCGCTCCAGTAGTGTAACAACAGTTGTAGAATTTGGATGTTCGATCTTCGCGCAAAGTGTAAACAGCATCGTTTCGCATTAAGAGCTGTACTACTCATCAAGACAGAGTATTTCGAGCGTACAGGCGCACTCATGAGCGAAACTGTTCTAAAACATAAGTTGGCTTAGCAAAGATAGACTTAACCTGTTAAAAGCCCATGCAAAAATCGTTATTTTTCTTCGGGATATCGACTGTGCGTCTGTTGGGTGGGTGGGTGGGTGTTTGGGGGGTTTAACGTCCTTTTCCACCACATAGGGTGATATCAAGGACGGGGCAACGATGAAAAAGCCAGCACAAATATTTGGCCCCAGCCGCGATCGAACTCACGACCCGAGCATTAGAAGTCCATCGCTCTACCATTCGACCACCCCGGCTCCCCGCGTCTGTTGGGTGGCAGTTAGGGTTGGAATCAAAGGTGTAACACCTATAAGATCCTGCCACGACACTGCAGTCGTTAGAAATCCCGAACGAAGACGTTGTACGCCGCTTTCTGTGTCGCCCGGCAAATCCGTAGAAACTGAAACTATAGGTGTGTGATATACGAGACAACAAAAGGAGACTGTACTCTGGAGTTTGTGTACTGATGGCTGGCGGCTGGTACAAATTTTCACCGCAAGATCGTAAATCAACGCTTCAAACACTCATCTACAATTTTTTCAGCAGTAAGATCTCTTCCTTTTCTTTCAGGTTCTTCTTCGTTTCAGGGGAGCCGAGTTGTCCGAATGGTAGAGCGTTAGACTCCTAAAGCTCGGGTCGTGAGTTCGTATCCCGGCTGGGACCAAAATATTTGTGCTGGCTTTTTCATCGTTGCCCCGTCTTTGATATCACGCTTACGTGGTGGAAAAGGACGTTAAGCCCCCAAACACCCACCCACCCTCTTCTTCGTTTCAGCTTTTACTTTGTTGCTCCCCGCTGCACCTACTTGGGTGCACCACGGACTGAAGATTACCAACCGTGTTTTCTCAATAGTGTGCTGCAAACTCTAGTCTGTAGAGTGTGTAGTTTACAAACTAGTCACAACCACAACAGCTAAGAACGATCTATTAACATAGAAGTCTTTAAAACTAGGGGGGGCCGGGGTGGCCGAATGGTAGAGCGTTGGACTCTCAATGCTCGGGTCGTGAGTTCGAACCCCGCCGGCTGGGGCCAAATATTTGTGCTGGCCTTTTTTCTCGTTGCCCCGTCTTTGAAATCACCCTTATGTGGTGGAAAAGGACGTTAAACTCCCAAACACCCACCCCCACCCTTTAAAACTGGACCTTTAACTAATAACCTCATTGTGTATGAGGAAGGAATCAGGATATATATATATATAGAGAGAGAGAGAGAGAGCTGTTATCTGTGATCTGTATCCTGTGTTAGGTCTGCCCCTCCATTTTAATTGTTACTCTTAGTGCTTGTTTAACATGGTTAATGTGAGGCAATGCCAGTGCCTATTTCTTAAATTGTGTTTTAGCCAATGACTGAGTGTGTGAGTGTGTAATGATGTATACATGTATGTCGGTTTTGCATTTCCATGGTATGTTTGTGTATACATGTGGTTTATTTTTTAAGAGGAGCAAAACAAATTCTTCTTTGTAACTAAAAAGCAGAATAAATTTATCTTATATATTCTTATAATTACGGGTGTGCCCCACATGCATCGTTGAAAAAAAAACAAATGCCAAGGCGACAGGCAGGCTTACTTGCAAATCACGAGTTTTCAAACGGTCATACAGAGACATCAAGAGTCAATCCTGTTTTGCCTTTGTTTGGAAGAACCTGCATTCCAGAAATTGTTTAACAGCTATATCACTCGTGCTCAAACATGCTCGATCACGCCTAACTGACTGAAATATGGCACGTTTCGCGATTGGAACAACGTTTCGCAATGGGAAGATGACATTGAGGTGTCCACGAACGCTTCGCTGCTGCAGATAACGTTTTTTTGTCGTTTATTTTTTTCCACAGGACAATGTCTTGTTTTTCAACAATCGCCTAACACAATAGGAATTTGACCCCCCAAAAGCTCTTGGTGTTCACGAACATGGCATCACGGATCACCGTTGCCGCCAAAGGTTAATGCTTTTGTGTGAACAAACACTTTGAGATTGACACTCTCTCTCTCTCTCTCTCTCTCTCTCTCTCTCTCTCTCTCTCTCTCTCTCTCTCTCTCCTATGATAGGCGCCAATACGCCTGCGAGCTTTACCCTCTCAAAATAAACTTAATCGTATTTTCTGTCTCTTGGAGGACCGGAATATTCGTAATGTTGGTCACCCTATACTTCCATTTCACGGTCAGTGAGTTCGAATCTCGGCTGGGAACGAATCAGTTTTGTTGGCTTTTAGTTTTTCCTCGTTGTCCCGTCTTTGATATCACGCCTCCGTGATGGAAAAACCCAACTCGGCAAGCGACTTTCCCTCTCCACCGTTGGAAAATAAAGTATCGTTTATCGTTCGTCGTTTATCATCTCTCTCTCTCTCTCTCTCTCTCTCTCTCTCTCTCTCTCTCTCTCAATATTATGATAGGCGCCAATACGTCTGCAAGCTTTACCCCTTCAACTTAACTAAACATAATCTTATTTTCTGCCTCTTGGAGGGCCGGAATATTCGTACTGGTGTCACTCTTATACTTCCATTTCGCGGTCAGTGAGTTCGAATCTCGGCTGGGAACGAATCGGTTTTGTTGGCTTTTCGTTTTTTGCTCGTTGTCCCGTCTTTGATATCACGCTTCCGTGATGGAAAAACCCAACTCGGCAAGCGACTTTCCCTCTCCACCGTTGGAAAATAAAGTATCGTTTATCGTTCGTCGTTTATCATCTCTCTCTCTCTCTCTCTCTCTCTCTCTCTCTCTCTCTCTCTCTCTCTCTCTCTCATTTAGACCAGACCATTTTATATATATATTTACATCTTGTTTTACGGAATAGCTTTTTACACTTTTAACGACCTGGCAGAGGCAAACTTTTGCTTAGCCGCGAATTAGTCTTTGTTGCTTGCGCGGCGTTTAGCCCTCTCTCTCTCTCTCTATCTCTCTCAACTCATGCGACAGATATTTGGTGCACGCTCCTCTCCCAAGTTCCGTTCCCACAGGTTTCTGTTTGCACACGCCCTTCCCACCAACTAGTTTATGACAGAACCAAACACAATTTTCCCATTGTTGCTGTCTGGACTTGAACTGGACCACCACACGTTATGAGTTTTGACTTCCTTGTTTCGAAGCGAAGAGTTTTTTTTTTTTCTGCACGGGTGACTAAAGTGTACGGATACAGCCCGTGCGTATAAGGACGACACACTTATAACGTAGTAAGAATAATAATAATAATGTATAGGCGCTTTACCCAGTTTCATGAATCGGCTAAAAGCGCCGCGAACTGAACCCAGCACGCACGCTCACGTGAATCACACACATTCTCTCACACACTGGACATAAGCACATTACAATCACGTGGTGCGAAGGGTCAGCTCAGCTAATTAAATTTCGGAATTTAGAATTGCATTTTTTTTTTTTTTTTAATTTGGTGGACTGAACATTTCCAAAGCAGTGAGGTAGGACAGAGCAACCTACAGGCAAGGACTTATTACACCTCTCTCCGTGCGGTTGGGCTTACGCCACTACTGCTCCAGGCACAAAAAAAATGCGTTTTACGATGCAGGAGTGCAGCAAATGTAAAAGTCTCATTAAAATGGTTAGCCCGCTAATCAGTCGCGTGTTTGCATGTACATAGCGAAAAACTGGCAGTAACTAGCTTTCAAAACTTTGACCCTCTCTGTCAAAGCTCATTTTATCGAGATCCCAGCTGTATTTTATGAAAGTGACGTGTGTGTGTGTGTGTGTGTGTGTGTGTGTGTGTGTGTGTGTGTGTGTGTTTCTCTCTCGGTGTGTGTGTGTGTGTGTGTGTGTGTGTGTGTGTGTGTGTGTGTGTGTGTGTGTGTGTGTGTGTGTTTCTCTCTCGGTGTGTGTGTGTGTGTGTGTGTGTGTGTGTGTGTGTGTGTGTGTGTGTGTGTGTGTGTGTGTGTGTGTGTGTTTCTCTCTCGGTGTGTGTGTGTGTGTGTGTGTGTGTGTGTGTGTGTGTGTGTGTGTGTGTGTGTGTGTAATTGTAGGGCGCTCTGAGCCAGCATCTGCAGGGAATCTGCTCTATATTAAAGCAATGTATTATTATTATTATTATTATTAAGTTCAGAGGGTCATTTTGTAAAATCAAAGGGTCAGACCCAAGTCCGAAAATCCTGGTTCGACCGGGCCCATTGTTTACAAGATTGTCGGAGATAACACGTGCTTTATGAATCGGAAAACCCAGCACTAGGGCACATAATTCTCTGTTGTTTCCAATCCCAGCGATCGTGTGAGGTGTGTTGTTTTACTTTCGGTTTTCAAGACTTGGAAACCGTGCGTCACACTGACGTACAGCCCAAAAAAATCTCTGCGTCAGATTCTGAAATCTCCGCGTAAACGACGCACATATGTGACCCGTTTTCGCGAAAGGGACCGTAAGCCAAACGCCGCCACAGGCGAAAAAAGTGCCGGGGATCAGCATGGCCGCCTTGTGAGTAGCCAACTTCAACTGCTGATATCTCTGTCGATTTAAGTAGTACAGCTTTCATTCTTATATTGAATTAAGCCGCCTAATCGGTAAACTGCAGTGTTTTGCATATCTCGAAATTGATAGTTTTCGACTTATGGTCCCTTTTGTGAGAACGGGTACTAAACTTGTTGGCTCTCAAGCCTTCTCCTACGCTGGTCCAAAAGCCTGGAATTCTCTGCCTCTTTCGCTCCGCCAGTCAACCTCCCTCGAAAACTTCAAAACAAATCTAAAAACCTACCTGTTTTCATCTTAAAGCACCGCCTAACATCCCTCCGTCTTTCTCCATCTCCTTATTAAGTACCATACATGCAGTTGCCCTGGCCCTGAACCTTCACTTTTATCTGTCCCTTTACCTGTACTCAGCGCTTAGAACTGCCTTACAAGTAGATTACAGCGCTATATAAATAAATTATCATTACATGTATTATTATTATTATTATAACGGGTCACATATGTAGGTAATAAGGAACACCGTTAGCTCTTAAAAGCCCGAACCCGACTACCCCTGTCCGCTACTATATGATAAGAATTGTTAAAAAGAACAAGCCACTGCACACCAGTTGGAACCACTCTAAGCCACTATTGTGCAAGGCGTGGGCCCTCCCCGCTAGCCTCAAAACCGCTGCAGTTGCGTAATAGTGGCTTGAAGTGGCTACTAGTGGTCTGAGATTTCAAGTAAAATTGCGATTTTTGTATGGGCTTTTAAGAGTTAAAGCTCCAGTTAAAGGCGGCAGTTTTCCATCTCAGCGGCGTTACACACATAGAGACTTTAAACACTCTTTGGTATTACATATTAGGCTACGTAACACAGATGCAAATTTGGAGGAAAACGCTATATATTCCTCTTACACATAACGTTGCAGATGACACCCTAGAAATGCTTTAAAATTCACCAAAAAATTCACAAAAATCAGGCAGCCATAGACTCATGTGTAGAGTAAATTTCAACAAATTCCAATACTCCGTTTTTTGGCAATGTTGGCATTCCACGGTCGTCTGCTGGCTCCTGCACCAGCCGCGCATGAATACAAATAGTCCACAAGCCAGCCACATTTTCCCCTAATTTTACTATTACCTGGCATGAAACTTGTTTACAAAGCCAACAAAAAGCACCAGATTGCCTTTTTTTACTCTGCACACAAATCTTAAAACAGGGGCAAAGATGTTCTACTATATTTAGCCGAGTTCTTACTACATGCCCCGGAAGCTAATACCGTTCTGTAACCTGTTAAGCGGCTACCGCCCATCCCCTCGCCCCGCCATGCACCCATCCCTCGTCCCCCAAACCCCCTACCTCCGAAGCAAACAACCGACCGACCGACCTAATCCAGTAGAAACGACCTCAAAGACCCGGAACACTGGCCAGTCACTAGGCAACATGTGGTGTTACCAAACACTTGGTCCCGATTGTTCTTTATCTGAGAGAGCAGGCCAGATAAAACAGGACGACTCAGCGGTGCTTCTGAATGAGATATGACACCTGCAAGGTGACCTCTCTATCAATTGTATTACTATTGTGGATTTTTGTTTTTTTCATCTAGGAAGGACTAAGAAAAAAAGATCATAATACTTGTGCATTGTGTGGGCGCTTTCGGCCGGTACCCATTTTCTTCTCTCAGAGCGCCGCGAACTGAACCCAAGACACCCGCTCACGCGAATCACACGCATTCTCTCACACATTGGACACAGTACAATGACGTGGTGCAAAGGGCTAGCTCAGCTATTTACGTTTCGGAATTTTGAATTGCATCAGGGTCGGATCCAGCGGGGGTGCTTCGGTACTACAGCACCCCTCCCCCCCCCCCCCCCAACCCCCCCCCCCCGGCAGTAGCATCAAACTGTAAATAATTGTTTAAAATTGAGTTGTAACGCTTGTGTTTTAGTGCCGTATAAAACAACAGTTAGAAACTCAAAAACGTCGGTTGTTGGTTTGGCCTTTTATAAGACCCGGACAATAGGGAAAAAAATTCAGCGCCCCCCCCCCCCCCCCGAAAACTGATTGATCCGCCCCTGTGCATTCATCATTTATTTATTTATTTTATTTAGTTATTTATTTTTTTGAGGGGGGGGGGGGGGCTGAAAATTTGCAATGCAGTAATCGACTTTTTTTTAAAGCTTGCAACGTGACAAGTTGCAAGTTGCACAACGCCTAATCTGTAGGTACGAAATTGATATGTGTTATGAGAATCAAAAAAGTCCATCTCTCCTCAACCACATGATCCTCCCAAGCATGAGATGGAGTGTCTCCCACGGTGCAACATGTCCTGTCTTTAAATCCGCGAAGTGATAGTATTTGCCCTGTTGTAACTGATACATCTGGTCGTATGAATTAACATGAGAATTACAACACACACACACACACACACACACACACACACACACACACACACACACACACACACACACACACACACACACTCACTCACTCCATCTGTCCTCGTCCACCTAACCCTAACCCTAACGAACATGAGACCGAGCGTTTCGCGTGGAATGACTGGGAAACCGCTTACGTTGTCCTTAAATAATCAAAGTGTTAGTATTTGTTCTTTTGTGCATGATACGTCTGTTTGTGTGACACAGCCGGATCTTGCTGTGTTTCATAATAATAATAATAATAATAATAATGAGTGTAGTATAGGCGCTTTACCCAGTTTCATGAATCGGCTCAAAGCGCCGCGAACTTAACCCGGCACGCGCGCTCGCGTGAATCACACGCATTCTCTCACACACTGGGCATGGACACATTACGGTCACGTGGTGCGAAGGGTCAGCTCAGCTATTCCAATGTCGGAATTTAGATTTGCATGTATTTTTCAAATTAATTTGGTGTTCTAAACATTTCCTAAGCAGAGGGGGAGGAAGCCGGAGTACCCGGAGAGAACCCCCGACGATCGGCCCGAATGAACGGTGCCACATACGAGAGGGAAAAATTCTTTGCCCCGAGTGGGACTCGAACCCCTGACCTCTCGTATTGGTGACAAGTCTCTTAACCACTAGACCGCCCCGACTCTTCCGTGTAGATCCGAGTCTGCTGGGTGGGCTGAGAAGTTGACTATTGTATAGTTTGGGCCACGGAGAACGTTGCATGCCTTATCGCCAGCGACGGGTTGGGCAACGTATCTTGTCCACAAAACTGGTGTGTGAATTACTGATCGATCGCAAGCAAACCTCGTGACCGTACTGGTCATCGCGTCATGACCGGTTTTGCGCAGTCCGCGTGTACTAAAAACCCACCTCTTTCGTCAGGCCTTTCACACTGAAGTAGTCAGCCATTGATTCAGTGCGTCTGTCTGTAATAGTGTATTATCTGCATCAGGCCGGTGTGTGCGTGCGTGTGTGTGTGTGTGTGTGTGTGTGTGTGTGTGTGTGTGTGTGTGTGTGTGTGTGTGTGTGTCGCTATGAGTTGCTTTGCTGCGGGATCCGCACAGTTTTTAACTCCCGCAGGAGTTAAGGGTCGATCGGCGCAGTTTGTAATTCCCGCCGGAGACAGGGATCGGCACAGTTTTAAGCTCCCGCCGGAGTTAAGGGGTCCGCACAGTTTTTTAACTCCCACAGGAGTTAGGGGTTCGAACAGGTTTCATCTCCCGCTGGAGTTAGTTGAGTTGAATCATGAGTCTGCACAGTTTTTAACTCCCGCCCGAGTTAGGGGACGGCACTGTTTTTAACTCCCGCCGGACTTAGGGATCGATCGGCACAGTTTTTAAGAGTTGGCACAGTTCTTAACTTCTGCCGTAGATTAGATTGTCCTCCAATCACCAAGCTATTAAAAGCACAGTGTGCCAACTGGCGGAACTAAACCATCTGCCCAATGCAGACACGGGCGTTAGTCAAAACGGCGGGGAGTTCCAGTGCTACTTACATTCGAAAGTTTAGAGTCTTTGAAAAGAAAACATAAAAAAACTCCTAAATAAATAGCTATCTTAATGATAAGTACATGTCCTAATGCGATACATAGATGTCCACTGTCTGCGCGAGTGGTCCGAAAAGTCCAATTCCACTACTGTGCAATTGGACTGTGCTGGCAAGTTTGGCTCCGTGCCAGTCTTTGAGTTGCTGTCACTGTGCCGGTGTCTACGTGATGTGACGCTAGACACCATAAAAACAGCTCCGAACGACCTGTGATTATAAAAAAAATTAAATACTGGACTTTTGAAACGTTCTTGCAAGATATGTGAGCATGCTCAGGTTTCAGGCATTATCTGAGAACGAAAGTCCTTAGATAACGAATAGTAATAATAATAATGAATTGTACTTATATAGCGCAAAATTCTCACAAAGTGACGCAATGCGCGTACTACCGCACTCATACCAACAAATACACACACACACACACACACACACACACACACACACACACACACACACACACACACACAAACGCGCGCGCGCGCGCGCGCGCATGCGCACGCACGCACTCACGCACGCACGCACGCACGCACATCAGCTGAATCAGGAGGAGGTAAGTGGGCCTAGTCGAAACCTGTGAATCGAAGTAGCACTAGAAAATAAACTGCCCGCCGTCTCGATTAGCCCCCGTAATGTGGCCGTACACCCTGTGGCCGACAGAGGAGGAAAGACAAAGAGTTGTGCAACTGGAACTACAACCAATCCAGGTTTTGGTTGCCGAGTGCTGGAGCCCCCAAGCTACCATTCTGTTGTTTCTGTGTCACGTTGCACGTGACAAACGGCATAACTACGACCATACCATATCGATTTCGCAATACGGCCCCATACGTCTTCCATCATTTCAGCATTTCCAGCATTACACAGTTAGAGCTGGCGCTAAAAGAAAAACGTGTGACTGTGATTGTTTTTAAGATATTGAACGTTGGAACACATCTGATAGTAGACGTAGTAGTAGTAGTAGTAGTAGTAGTAGTAGTAATGTTGTTGTTGTGATGGTGGAAGTGCTTTTGGTGGCGTTGACTATTGCTGTTATTTTTGTTCATTTCTTGTACTTCCTGTTGATTTTGGATTGATTTCGCCACAGAGACCCATTTAATGATAATACATGTAATATTAGGTTTCATATCATTCCAGCAACGCTTCTGTTGTTGTTGTTGTTCTTGTTGTTGTTGTTGTTGTTGTAGTGGTGAAGCTGTTGGGGGAGGAGAGAGGGGCGGGGTTGGGAGGCGAGATGGTGGTGGTGGTGGTTATCGCCGCCGTTGTTGTTTTAGTTGTTAATTTGTTGTTACTGCCGCTGCTTTAGCGCAAACTGCTGGAATAGATGGAGGGAGGACGACTAATAGTTCTTTCTGCTATTGTTCAACAGAAGTACTTTACTCGAAATCGCTTTCAATCAGTCGGGGCTAATGCTACCAATTTTGCGCTCGCGGATCGTTCTGAGCTGTTTTCGTGGTATCTATCATCACACCACTTAGATGATAGATGACAGTTACAGCGCCGTCTGTAATGCTGGCACTGAGCTAACAGAAGCGTACTCAATCACGCGGCGACTGCACTGAGCGCTATAGGAGTGCAAGGACAGTCAGTCGTAGAATTTAAATGTTTGGCCGCTGGTGCAAAGTGTAAACAACATTGTGTCGCATTAAGACCTGTACTACTCATCAAGATATTAGAGCATTTACGAGCATACAGGCACACTCACGAGCGAAACTGTCCCAAGACATAAGTTGGCCTAGCAAAGATGCAATTAGCGCGTTTAATATATTATTGCTCCCACTTTCCTGTCGTTGGCGTTACCTTGTTGTTATTGTTATTTGTTTTGTTGTTTTGCTGTTGTTGCTCGGGTCAGCACAACTTCTCGCTGTTGCCTACCTGTGCCAAAATCTGAATCCGAACTAAAGACATTTCCATTCCCGCCTGACGTGAAGAGGCAACACGAGCATGCCGCCTCTAAAAATCTTAAAACCCAGTTAAGAAATGCGTGCTTGTGGCAATGTCCAGACCGGACGATGGTTGGCTAGTTGGCTGATTGTCTTAAAACCCAACTATTTAAACCCGGTGATTAGTATATCTGCTGTTATCCCAACATAACTTCCTGTGTGGTACACTGCCTACATATTGCCTCTGTGTGTGTGTGTGTGTGCGTGCGTGTGTGTGTGTGTGTGTGTGTGTGTGTGTGTGTGTGTGTGTGTGTGTGTGTGTGTGTGTGTGTGTGTGTGTGTGTGCGTGTGCGTGTGTGTGTGTATGTAACCTGGTTTCTATGAGTATACTGCATAAGGTTTTTGGGTTTGTAACAAGTGTGTTTATATGGTTGCTTTATGCTGCCTGTGTGTCGTCGACTGTACCAGCATTGATTTTTGTCATTATGTACGGCGCTTAGAGCCTGTTGTGTACATGTATAAGCGCCCTATATGTCTCCTATATTATTATTATTGGTTGAGGTGTGTGTGTGTGTGGGGGGGGGGGGTGTATGTCTTCCAGCGCTTTTCTTCTCGAGAATCGACCTCACCTCCCAAACACTGACATTCCAACGCACTACTAGATCGGCTTGCCAAGCTCCTTCAAACCGGACTGGAAGATGGATAAATAGGGTAGCGTTCTTTCTGACCACTTCCTAGGCGATATCAAAGGTTGGGCCACGAGGGGAAAAAAAAAACCCCAACATCAAGCACCCAGGTTGACCTCCCAACCGGGATTCAAACTCACGGGCCGAGCCCAACGGTCTGCTATATCGGCTGATGTATCCGTTTGTAAATTGAACAGTGGAGGACACGCGCGCTGAACACCATGGTCTAAGATGGCTCATTGTTGAAGGGGGATACGATTTTCGCTTTGGTGACGAGAGACACTTGGTATCGTCCATGCCCCCACACCCCTCAAAATCGAAAATTCATAAGTCTGAACCGCACTATACCATTAAAAATGTGTCTGCTGGCCTCTTTTTCCTGCTACACTACTATAGACGTTGAGATTGGAATTTGGTGAGGAGTTTCAGAGTTGGCTGGAAAAAAAAAAAGATGTTGAGAAAGACACAGGTGTGCGATTTTGTAAACAGGTTTCGTATCGCTGACCTTGTTACAAAGGGTGGGTGGGTGGGTGCGTGTTTGGGGGTGTAACGTCCTTTTCCACCACATAGGGGTGATATCAAAGACGGGACAACGATGAAAAAGCCAGCACATATATTTGGCCCCAACCGGGATATGAATGCGAACTCACGACCCGAGCATTAGAAGTCCAACGCTCTACCACTCGCCCCCCCCCCCCCCCCGGCTCCCCATTTGTTACAAAGGATATTCACCAGTACATGTACATAACTTGCATGTGGGTGCGATCTTCTTCCAAACATCTCATCTGAGTTTTTTCCACAAAACAGAAAAAAAGACTTTAACTCAATTCCTATCGAGTAAGTTTGGAAATGTGCACCAGTAGCCTCACTAAAAAGTCATCATTGGTTTACGTCTGCACTTTGATTATACTCGTGTTTGCTGCAGAAAAAAACCGTCCAGAAACCGGTAATTTTGCCTGTTTTTCGCATACATTGCCAAAACCGAAAAGATTCAAAAACGTTGGCTACTCGTGCGCCGGCGGTACGAAATACGCTACACAATAACAACAACAAAACGTTATGAAATGAAGACTTCTCGTGCGATCACTTCTTCGAAAGCTTTGTCTAAGTTATCCATGATTTCTGTCCGTTTCTGGCAAAACAAAGTATCCGACATCGGTTGTCCGTGTAAGTTATTTCAGTTCGTTTTATAGGAAATGGACAGACTTCTAATTCTTGGACGAGTTATTACTGGTTCCCTAGCTGCATGTCCGTTGGAATATAATAGGAAAAAAATGTCTTGGCTGACAGTACAGGCATAGGACATTTGTCCTGAATCAGCACTTGCCACTGTGGAGCAGAAATGATAAAACATTATGTTCGCCTTTGTAAGAACTCAATTCGACATTTCGAAAATGGGTCGGCCTATGACCGATGCCTGACGTGGACATAAAACCATGTTGCTTCATTGAAAAAAGAAAAAAAAAAGAAATATAGAGAAAACGACTACTTACCAAAAGAATCACAAAAAACACTGGTCCGCTTTTGCACGGCGTACGTTTACGACCAGTAGACTGTTACAGGCTGAGTTCCGTGGACACGCGGCCCAGACACGGGGCTGTCCAGGTGTGTTATGCGACCGGTCTGAGCCTGAGCAGAGGTGGAGAGAGCTTTGTGTCAGCGCTTGAGCTCAGCAATTGTCCCCACCGCATCAGCTTGATAAGAGGCTGAACTGGGCGAGGTCACATGGGGGAGGGAGAGGGTGGGGGAGGACGGAGGACGGGGGGTGAGGACGGGGTTTGGTGGCTAAACAGGGGAGTGGTGAGTGTGTGAGGCAACACATTGTGTCGGAACATCGTTGTAAATCAACTTTTGAGTTTTACCCCCCCCCCCATCCCACCCCCCGGTTCCCTCCCCCAACCCACCCATTTCAACCGTCTTTTTCAGCACTCATACGTAAAATTAATGCGCGCGCGGGCACAGAGAGGGTGGGTGGGTGTTTGAGAGTTTAACGTCCTTTTCTACCCACAGAGAAAGAGAGAGAGAGACACACACACACACACACACACACACACACACACACACACACACAGAGAGAGAGAGAGAGAGAATGCCAGTGACATCGGGCTACACACTACATAATGATAATGGTTCAAGAATGCAGACAATGCAGTAAGAGAGTAAGTGAAACTGTTTCAAGAGGCAGGGTTGTGAAACACGCAACAGCGCTGCACACGCAACATGAGGGATTAGTGGTGTAAGCCAACAACAAAGGAATGGACACAGGCCTTGTCGCAACACTGTGACAGTATCATCAAGCGACTCAGGCTGGAGTTGACACACATGCGCTTCGACACGTGCAGAGAAAGAGAGACATTGAACGAACGAACGGATGAACGAACTTCATTTTCAAACGGAAATGATTAAACCACATAATGATTAGATTTGCAGTATTGTCTAAATTCTCTGGGACGGGATGTCTTCTGTGGCTGGATCTTCCAACAGATGTGTGTAATGATTTAGCCACACAATCATTAGTTTCGCAGTATTGTCTAACATTCTCTGCGACGGGATGTCTTCCGTAGCTGAATCTTCCAACAGATGTGTGTAATGATTTGGCCACATAATCGTTAGTTTCGCAGTATTGTCTAAATTTCTGTGGGACGGGATGTCTTCCGTAGCTGAATCTTCAAACCGATGTGTGTAAATCAGGGGCGCCGGAACCGGGGGGGGCAGGGGTGGCAGCTGCCCCCCCTGTACCCAAGCAGGGGGGGGCAAGAGTATCTTTTTGCCCCCCCTGGAAAATCAGGTGACTATGGCCAGAGGGGGGGGGGGCAAAGCCATGGTCTTGCCCCCCCTCCCTTCCCCCCCGCCCCCTCCCCCTGCTTTCTCCCTCATCCCACCCAACAGAGAACTCAGTTTAGCCCTTGCATGAAATATCAAAACGACTTCGCAGAAAGGCGTCTGATAATCACTCCCCCCCCCCCCCCCCCCCGCTTTTCACTTTCTCCGGGCAACGTCCTTCCTTTCACTGGCTCTGGCGGTACCCCCTCTGAGATTCTGCCCCCCCTCCCCCCAACATCTTCCGGCGCCCCTGGTAATGATTTGGCCACATAATCGTTAGTTTCGCAGTATTGTCTAAATTTCTGTGGGACGGGATGTCTTCCGTAGCTGAATCTTCCAACAGATGTGTGTAATGATTTGGCCACATAATCGTTAG
>JACVVK020000034.1:607500-620000 GCA_018292915.2 Batillaria attramentaria
GTTGTCTTGCACCGTGGCGGTTGTATTGATGCTCCCGAAAATACCTTAGAAGCAATCCGAGAGGTGAGTCCCACATCTGTGCCCAACATAATAATTATGCTCTCTCTCTCTCTCTCTCTGAAGGCTCTGTGTGTGTGTGGGGGGGGGGGGGGGGGGATGGTCTAATGTAGGCAGATAATATAGACAGAGAGTGACAGATCTGCAGAATTTTCAAGGTTCACATTGATGTCAGTCAGTGGTGTAACTAAACTGCACTGATCCGACATAGAATATTTCTGTTTTTCTATTTGGTTTTATTGTGAGTATTTGTTCCAGTCTTTGTGCGTGTGTAAGACAAGGAAGGTACATAATATTTTGGAAAATTTGTTTGCTGTAGGCTGCACGTCAGGGGGCCGCAGGCGTGGAGTTTGACCTTCAGTTCACCTCGGACAGCGTTGGCATTCTGATGCATGATGACACCCTGGATCGCACAACTGATGGCGTTGGTGATGTTCGGCAGCAGACGTTTCAGCAGATCAGGAACCTGGATGCTTCGGCCAAACATGCAAACAAGTATAATAATAATAATAATACGTAGCTTTTATAGAGCGCCGTTCTCCAACTTCAAGGACTCGCTACACATTAAAGCACACACACACACACACACACACACACACACACACACCAGGGGCGTAGGAACCACGGGGGCCCAGGCCCCCGTTCGATTTTTGGAAGGGGAGCCCGAATATCTTTGGGCCCCCCTTGCTTTTGATAAGAGGAGAGGGGGCCCACCAGTGAGTGGTGGGGCCCCCTTGCACTGCTGTCGCAGGACACAATCCTTGGCAGTCAACACACACACACACACACACACACACACACACACACACAACTCCCCCCCCCCCCCTCTACCCCAGCCGTATGGCTCACCCGACTTAGTGGGCCCCCCTTCCTCTCAGGATCTTCCTACGCGCCTGCACACACACACACACACACACACACACACACACACACACACACACACACGCTATTTACATCCCCTTGGCATACACACAGTTTGGCAGTGCAACAAACTCATGATTCACGCAGACTTAACAGAGGTTTTCAGACTTATAACAGACTTTTCTTTATGTCCATTTGCATTTGTAGTACACAGGCTTTTTTTTAATCCAAGGTAAATGATGTATCATTTATCAGTTTCATTCACACATCTGTGACTTTCAGTCCATTTCGCTTTGACAGTCTTTATGGGCAGGGGAAGTGTACATTGCTGTTTGTCCTGTGTTATTCTCAAAGATCCGCCTGCGCCGAAGTTCTACCGTGATGTTCATATGTTATTTATTTGTACAGTGTCGTCAATATGTAGTTTCATTTTTACAGTGACGTTCATATGTCATACAGTACAACTTCTTTTGGGGGACCACCCCGCTGGCCAGCCAGGAGTGGTCTTAAAAGAGAGGTGGTCACCCAAAAGAAGCTTCAGACAGTGAAGAAGTGCAACCCAGTATCATTGTAACATTGGTCTGCACAGGCAGGTGGTCTCCCAAAGGGCTGGTCACCCAAAAGAGGTTCTACTGTATTTGTACAAATGATGTTTATATTTGAAGAGTGACATTGATGTGTTATATTTATAAAGTGACATTGCTACGTTATATTTGTACAGTGACGCTGATATCTTTTATTTGTACATGTATATTGTCACATTGGTATATGGGTTATATTCAATAAGTGACATTGATGTGTTATATTAGTGACATTGATATGTTATATTAGTGACATTGATGTGTTATATTAGTGACATTGATGTGTTATATTAGTGACATTGATGTGTTATATTAGTGACATTGATGTGTTATATTAGTGACATTGATGTGTTATATTAGTGACATTGATGTGTTATATTAGTGACATTGATGTGTTATATTAGTGACATTGATGTGTTATATTAGTGACATTGATATGTTATATTTGTGCAGATCCAAGTATGGGCACAAGGTGAAGATACCAACACTGGAAGAGTGCTTGCTAGAATGCCTGCAGCACAGACTCTTGATTTTCATTGACTGCAAGGCTTATGCTGAGAAGGTAAAGTTGAAATAACATCAGCATAAATAACGTACACACATCTTTCTTCTTCATCATGCTATCGACTGCCTGAAGCGTAGAGGCATGCAAAGAGATTGTACGTGGTCCCATACAGTCCCACCCATCTTTTCATGCTGTGTATACTTGTTTTCCTCCTCTTTGAAACAGGGTTTTTAACATGCACACTTCATTTTTATGCATGCGTGCCACACGAACCATTACGTGAGTCTGCATGTGCATTTGACTTAAACTGTTAAGGAAAAATCCTTAGCCAACTCTCCTCAAATAATAATAATAATAACTGTGTATTATGTAGGTGCTTTACCCCATTTCATGAATTGGCTCAGAGCCCCACGAACTGAACCCAATATGCACGCTCAAGTGAATCACACTCGTTCTCTCAAACACTGGACATAAGCACATTACTATCACGTGATGCGAAGAGTCAGCTCAGCAATTTAAGTTTTTAGGCTGAACATTTCCAAAGCAGAGGGGGAGGAAGCCGGAGTACCCGAAGAGACCCCCCATGCACCCACGATTAGCCTGAATGAATGGTATCACATATGAGAAGGACAAATTCTTTGTCCCGAGTAGGATTTGAGCCTGACCTCTCACATTGCTGACGAAGTCTTAACCACTAGACCACCGACCGCTGAATTGAAATGAACTGGACTGATTTCAGTTTCTGGAACTCCCCGGAGATGGCATTTTACTAATTTTCTCTTTTTCTCTTCCTTCTCTTTCCCAGACAGCCCAGCTTGTAGACAAGATGATGAACAAATACCCAGAACTGTATGAGTGCGCAGCTGTCTGCTCTTTCTATCCACATATCGTATACACTGTGAGTCAGTTTTCAGTCACTTATTAGCAGGTACATGTACCTATATTTTTACTTCCAGTACAGTAACCTAGATTTGACATCTGCACATGTTTCATGGTGATGAAGCCACTTTGACAGAGTGATGGCCATGCAGTTCTGATGTTGGTTATAAAGTTTGTCTGTCTGTTTTGACAGCTCAGCGTTACACAATCAAAACACAAACTGTTTGGGAATGTAAACTGCTAAAGAATGTTTAGTTTTCAGTGAGATTTTGATGGCAATCAGCGACAGTGTTAAAATGCATGCATAACAGTCAAAAATTTTGAACAGGCGAACGTTTGATTCCATCTTTGTAATGCTGAAAAGTCTTGTAATTTATGGAACCAGTTGCTCAAATTTATACAGACACGTGCTCACAGGCATACCCGTGCTATTCTGACGACAGTCAGGGGTTTAACCAAAGGCCTGTTTACTGAGAAATTTGATGTCATAGACCATGCCATTCGCTACGCTACATCACATTCTCACCGTCAAACAGATTCACCGCAACAAGTCTCGGATCAGTGTCTGGTTCAGATAATTATATGTCCCAATTAGTGACTCCACTCCTGTCAGTCAGAAGTGTTGAGCCCCCAGAATTCAGCCAATCGTGTCCCATGGCATAATGACCACAACACCTGGCATATGGTCTGAAAAAACATTTTGCCAGACACTACAACAGAGGAAGCATATGTTGTTTGATATGACTGAAACATGGAGAGAAAGCAGCAAGTCTGTTGATGTAAAAGACCCTTGCATATATCTCTTTCATCTTGAAATCACCCCTTTTCCCATAAGCTGACGTCATGGTCGTACTATGTTTTGCTAGTACACGACAGAGTAAAGGGACGGGGCTTGCTGAGTGGAGTCAGCAATTTAGTGACTTTGATGATCTTGCATTGATCTTTGATTTGGTGCAAACGTCCACTTCCAGATGAGAAAGAAGAACCCGAACGTAATCACAGGGCTGACCTATCGCAAATGGTTTCTGAGCACTAAGGGTGACTGCTGGACTCAGAACTGCTCTGGCATCACCTACTACTTCTTTCTGGCTTTGGACGTGATCTACACAGTCCTCATGTATGGATTCACCTGGATGTATTGTGGCAACTCTTTCCTCCTGCTCAACAAGGAAAGCGTGAGCATGTGAGTTTAGATGCATGTGTGTTTGTGTGTGTGTGTGTGTGTGTGTGTGTGTGTGTGTGTGTGTGTGTGTGTGCTCTCTCTCTCTCTCTCTCTCTCTCTCTCTCTCTGCGCGCGCGCGCGCACACACACACACACACACACACACACACACACACACACACACACACACACACACCTGACATGGTTATTCAGATTATACACCAAAGGGACGCACAAGAGAGCGAGAGAGTGAGAGAGAAACAGATGGACAGAGAGAGTCTGTGTGTGATGTCATATGTTACTGTAGTGTATTTTGCTTGTTTTGATGTGTGGGTTCTAATTTAAAGTATTATTTGAATTAACATGTCAGTAATGTCTTGTAGTTCATGGACAGTTTGTGAATTTGTGCCCTGGCTCTTCTCAGGTCTGTTGGTCTAAATTTGATGCAGCTGGCATGTTGAACACAGTGCTGTGTTCCTGATTTAAAAAAAAGAAAAGAAAAAAAAAAGCATGCATTGCAGATTTTGTGTGTATTTTTCTAATATTTCAGTTAGAGGGTGGAACCGGTACAATTTCTCAAACCGGTTTTTAACCGGTTTTACCAATAGAAAACCGAGGTTTAAAACCGGTTAACCGGCTATGTATACGTCATCTGTTGTTTCTAACGTTTCACCAAGAGATGGAAGGGGGGGAAGGGAGGGGGGGTCTCTCCTAGTACTCCGGCTTCCTGTACCCCTGCGTTGGAAATGTTCAGCCAACAAGGGTGGGTGTTTGGGAGTATAACGTCCTTTTCCACCACATGCGGATGATATCAAAGACGAGGCAACGATGAAAAAGCCAGCACCAATATTTGGCCCTAGCCGGGATTTGAACTCACGACTGACCCAAAAGTTGGAAGTCCAACGCTTTACGGCCACCCCGGTTTCCCTGTTCAGCCAACAACAACAACAACATGATGATGATAATGATGATAAGGAGGAGGGGGAGGAGGAGGGTGTCTTGTAACGAGCTGAAAAACGACGAGTGATGTCCCTTACAAAAACCGCGGTTTTCCGGTTTTTTAAGGCCAAACCAGTTTACCGAACCGTGAGAAAGTCGGACCGATTTTAACCGGAAAACCGGTAAAACCGAACACCCCTAATTTCAGTGTCACCATGTAAAATGTCTGAACACAGTTTTGTTCTCTGTGTGTGTGCGTGTGTGTGTGGTTGTGGGTGGTGCAATGCATAATGTGTTCCCTTCATTGACTGCTCCCTTTTAAAAAGTATTTCGAAGCCTGCAAGGGACGCAACTGTATGTGTTTGCTTTTGTACAGCGTATAGTGGATTTCCTTCCCTTGTCACACATGACAAACTATAATGGACTTCATGCTTCTTGTTCTTCATGGCTCTCTCTTTGTGTGTTGTTCCTTAGGAACGAAGTGAACTGGTGGAAAAATCTCGGTATCACCCTGCTGCCGTGGACGGTCAACTCGGAGACAGAAAAACGCTACTTTATGGAACAACTCAACGTCCCTATCATTACAGATGGGATCAATATAGAATGAAAGTTTATTTACTGGTAGTTGGCGTTTGGGTTGGGAAAGGGGGGGGGGGGGGGATGATAAATCTGCATATCCTAACTATTCGTGTTACAAAGATCTGATCAAAACAGAATGAAAATTTAATGTGCTAATACATGGATATTTTGAACACGCCAATTTTTAAGATTGCTAGGCTCCACAAAAGAGCACGATGTTAGAAATCACCAAAACACCTCAGCATGATAGATATTTGAGCCAGATATATTGGGAAATAGGCCTTTTAAGGAAGCCTTTGCTACCATTACAAGGCTTGATATCAGGAGAATTCTGTTTTGGAACAGTTGCAGGGGCGCCGGAAGATGTTGGGGGGAGGGGGGGCAGAATCTCTGAGGGGGGAACGTTGCCCGAAGTAAGTGAACAGCGGGGGGGGGGGGGGGGGGGGGGATCGATCAGATGCTGCGCAGACAAAAAACCTTTACAAACCAGGGAGCCACTGAAAAGAAGGACATTGCCTGAAAAAACTGAAAAGAAGGGGGGGGGGGGGGGGGTGCATCAGAGGAGCGGACAGCCTTCGGTCTGCAAAAACAGTTCTCTGTTGGGTTGGATGAGGGAGAGAGCAGGAAGAGGGGTAGGGGAGAGGTAAGGGGGGGGGGGGGGGGGGGCAAGACCATGGCTTTGTCCCCCCCTCTTGCCATAGTCACCTGATTTTCCAGGGGGGGGGGGGGGGGGCAAAAAGACACTTGCCCCCCCCCCCCCCCCCCCCCCCCCGCTTAGGTACAGGGGGGGGGGGGGGGGGGGGGGGGAACTGCCCCCCGACCCCCCCGGTTCCGGCGCCCCTGAGTTGCGTTTTATTAGCACTCTTGCCCCCCCCCCCCCCCCTGCAAACTGCCCCCCCCCCCCTCCCCCCGGTTTCGGCGCCCCTGAGTTGCGTTTGTGGGGGGGGGGGGGGGGGGGGGGGCAAGACCATGGCTTTGTCCCCCCCTCTTGCCATAGTCACCTGATTTTCCAGGGGGGGGGGGGGGGGGGGCAAAAAGACACTCTTGCCCCCCCCCCCCCCCCCCCCTGCTTAGGTACAGGGGGGGGGGGGGGGCAACTGCCCCCCCCCGACCCCCCCCGGTTCCGGCGCTCCTGAGTTGCGTTTGTGACTACGCCTGTCCGCCCGAAATAGCCTGTGTATAATGTTAGAGATTAGCAGGGCTCTGAATGAAACTCCCTGCGGTTTGATGACGAGTAAAATTCAGCTATCCATATAATAATAATAATAATTTTATTTATAAAGCGCATATTCATGTAAGATTACATGCTCTAAGCGCTATACGACGTCAATTGTCCAGGGCAACAGTGTCACCAGCTACTGCATTTTGGCTCCAATCCGCTGCATGAGTGCAAGCCTGTATTTGTGTTTGTGTCTTAGTGGAGGGATGCTAAACCGGTCCTACTAATTACCAAAAACAACCGAAAACGACCGAAAACAACTCTTCATACGGGTAGAACGCGGTTAAAACATAGAAATAACAACACACAAACATAATAACAACACACAAACATGATTTAAGGTGAAAAAGAGGCCTTAAAAAAGCTAAAAAGAAAAAAGGTGACATTGCAGAAAACCAGTCCGGACCAGACGGAGTCGCTTCCCTTGGGAGACACGTTCATTTCGTCCTGTTCTCTTGCAGTGAATAAGTACTTTTTTACCTTTTAACTAGTTTAAGGCCTCTTTTTTCACCTTTAATCATGGTTATGTGTTGTTATTTCTATGTTTTAACTGCGTTCTACCCGTATTAAGAGCTGTTTTCGGTTGTTTTCGGTCGTTTTCGGTTGTTTTCGGTAATTAGTAGGACCCATGCTAAACACCACCAATCAGCTCAGAACAATCTTTGAGCCTAAAAAAATGGTAGCAGTGGGCCTTTAAGTCAGTTCACACAACCGTATCTTATTTTTTCCTGTGACGAAGTTCTGCCACGGTCTGTGCATTGCAAATAAACCTGGATGGGTATGTGCATATGATGTATCAAAGTGCTTCTTGAGATCTACTGTGAGAAGTTTGGATGTGTATTTTCCATCCCAACAAACGGAAGGTGTGCATGTGAGGTGTAGAACATAAAACTTTGATTTTTCAAGCCAGGTTTACAACATGGCTTGCTACGTCAGTATCAGATCTGAGGTACAAAAACTTGGGCCAGTGTTTTCAAAAATGGATACCTGAACCCTCAGACGTTGCATTCCATGACTGTAACTGCTCAGGGGCAGATTTAGCAAGTATTGATATTAACTGCTGGATGATTCATCCCTTTGTTTTTATTTCTGCTGAATGTGTTACTGCATGTACATAATCAGCTGACGTGATTTTGTATTGTCATTTTACCTGTGTTGTATTATGGGAAGTACAGTATACGCCGGTTATAAGAAACTCGAGGGGGGTGAATTTTTTGGTTTCTTATATCCGAGTTTTCTTATATCTGAAAGTCGGATATAAGAAAGTATTTTGAAAAATATTTTCTTATAACCGAGTTCAGTGAAAAAAAGGTTTAAAACATTTCTTTTTTCTCAGTTCGTGTATGTTTTGCATTAAATTAAGAAATATCTGGTTTCTCTTAAAGACCTGCACAGAATATATGTGTAGAGTTAATATACACCAGTGCGCTTGTGTCCTTCAATGTCAGATGTTATTGTTTGAACATGAAAATACTGTTTTTGCTTCCCAACTGTAGCGCTGGCGGTCATGTGGTAAGAAAAAACAAAACAAAAAGAAAAAAAAAAAAAACAACCAAACCAACCAACCAACCAACCAACCAACCAAACAAACAAACAAAAAAGAACTAAGGGGAGAGAGAGAGAGAGAATTCCCTTGTATTTATAGGATATATTAAAAGTGCATTATGTATCAACTTTTGATCTATAAAACACTCGTCCCATTAGAGTATGATATGCGATGCTTTCCGTGTCTAATTTGGCTGAAAAAAGCTGCAAATTAGCTTTTTTTTCTGTTGGGAGGGGGAAGGGGGATGGAGGAAAGATGGACCACGTATATTGTCAAAGAAAGGAATTGATCAACAGTTAGTCTAATACTGATAGTTTTATTCTCCTTAACGCGAGCCCTGTAGACAGAGACAGACATACAGAGAGAGAGAGATACTGAGCTCCCAATCAGGCAAAAAAACAAAATAATAAAAACAACATATAACAATAGAACAACAAAAATGCATCTCGTATTTTTCTTCTTGCCAACATTCAATTTTGCACGGAACACAATGGTAAAGAACCAATTCAGAAAAGAAAATCATGCGCCATCATGTGCCTGTCCTAAGTGACGTCAGACCTGACCTGTTTTCTTAGAATGAGTGAAATTTTCTTGGAAATGTACTTTCGGTTTCTTACAATGAGTGAAATTTTCTTGGAAATGTACTTTCGGTTTCTTATATCCGAGTTTTTGTATCAAGCGGGACAAGAAATTTGCTTTCCTAAAACCGAGTTTTCTTATAAGCGAGTTTCTTGTAACCGAGTTTTTGTAATACATAATAAAGAAGAGTTTGGCCGGGGGAAAAAATTCGTTGGCAATAACCGAGTTTTCTTATATCCGAGTTGCTTATATCCGGCGTCCACTGTATATATATATGTGTGTGTGTGTGGTTGCCATATATGTACTGACATATATGTACTGAAAGTGTAGAAGATTTAACATAAAACTTGTTTTTGCAAAAAAAAACAAAAAAAAAACTCTGTCTTGTGGGATCATTTAGAAAAAATCAAACCACTTGCAGCATTGTGTGCGTCTGAGTGTTTTAGCTCAACCGAGGAATTTTATTGCATGCTTATCTGGTAGAAAGTAAGCTTGGGCTGGAAAGAAAAACAGAATGACAGCTTTTTGATGTTAAAATATGGTCTACAATGTCAAAGTCTTGCCATGGATTACAGCTTGTCTTGATGTTAAAATAACATGTTACAGTATGTCAAAGTCTTGTCATGAAAACAAACATGTGACTAGTTCCTGATTTTACATCACCATTTGCACTTGCAGAAACATGGTGAAGGCGGAAATAAGCAATAATAATAACAGTCATCAGCATGGCTTTTACCAAAGCAGGACTGTGCACACAAACACACAGGCACACGAACACACACACACACACACACACACACACACACATGTACCTCCACATCCTCGCCCATTCATACTACTTACTGCTCATACTACTACACATTTGACAATGCATTATTCTTATGTCATTATTTACGCGGACTTTCATGAAAGAAGCCACAAATCAAACCAGCGCTTCAGACAGTTTTTCACTCAAGTTGTTTTCTCATTACATGTATTATTCTTTTGGTCCCATGAAATACAGACATTTTATTCTGCTGCAGGAAAATGTACAGCTGATTGTAAACCATAGCCTCATCTAACAAACCGTTGTTGTTTTTAAACTCTTTGTTTGTGCCAGACATGAAAGAGCAATAAGTGAATTTGACTGATCCTTATCGTGTAAAATAGTATGCAGCAAGTCGTTTAATTCGTATATCCATCTGTGCCTTCCGTTTTTTCCCAGCTCTGCAAAATCTGTATTAATAGCATACCACTCTTTGTGTCTTTTGAACAAAGGGTACGTTTCCAGTCAGTTCTGTGTTCCTGCTTTTTTTTTGCTTTTTTTTTTCAAGTCTTGTTCTGACTGACCAGAAACTCACAGCACTCAGGATTTCAATCTACGTCTTCTCTTGAAGACCTTGTTTTCTTACATAATTCCTCTAATTTCACAATCTGCCATGCAGAACGTTTCGGTGTGTCTAGCTACCTTAACCACGATCAAATAAACTGCTGTTTCTGTGAGGTGAAGGAAGTGTGTTTTATTTCGCTGATGAATGCGAGAACAGTCTCTGACACGTGAGAGAAACTGTTTGATATATGGAAGAACGATCAATGTTACTCTGATTCAAGGAATGGAAAATGGCATAAGTAAGACACGATCATTCTGCTATTATGATCACAATATGCACGCATACGTGAACTATGCGCATTCATTCGCACAATGGACATCACAATCATTTTGTGCGAAAGGTAAGTACCTCTATTCAAACTTAAAATTGCATTTACTAATATCAAGGGTGTTTTTTTTAGGAATAAAAAAAAAAAATATAAAGGGATTTTTTTATAGTCAGCACATGACTCAAGGTTTAAATGGTAGGTGAAAACTTCGTGAAGTTAGTGCTCGAGAAAGTTAACTTTTGAAACAGACTTACAGTAAAATGCACCTTCGTGTTTGATAACAAAAGATTACATCAATGTATATCATTATTACACTTATAGTTAACGTTTTTAGCTTGAAGCAGTTTTAACGGTTTCGTTTGAAGTAGCCTTAACGTTCTAGTTTGAAGTACTTTTCCATCGACTTCCGAATGTTGCCCTTCTGATGTACAGGAAGAAAAAGGCACTTAACGGCCGATTTGAGCAGACCCTCGCGTGTATTGTATGACGGATGAAACGGAACGTGTGCAAATACCTGGAACAGTCTTGTGCGGGTGGGTTATGGCTGTGTGGCGAACGACAGCGTCGCAGTGACTGCCTGTAAACAATGTAGCACAAGTACGTGATGCATTAGTAACCATAGAGGTCCCTCTCTCCGTCGCGTTTCCCTTTTTGCGTTCGTTGTCTTTTCTGGTGGACAATCAATACTAAGCCATTTCCTTCTCTGGCGGTTTGGGTTTTTCATGTGAAGGGTTGAATGTACTGGCTTTTTTTTTTATTTTTTTTTGAAAAGAAGAACTAGAAATACCTACAGCACAACTTACCTACGTCATAAACACACACACACACACACACACACACACACACACACACACACAGGCGCACGCGCGCGCGCGGTTGCTGTTTTTGTTGAGTCTCTTGTTGTTTGTGGCGTGTGTTTTTCATCTGTTTCTCTTGTTGCTGTTGGCTTTGTTTCTCTTCCGCCATACCATCCTTCTTTTTTTAATTCGGTTTTTTTTTTTTTGGGGGGGGGGGGGGGAGGGGGCGTGGGGAGGGACTCTGCGATTGAAAAAGGGGATTTGGCCTAGTGTTTAAGGCATTCGACTTCGAATCCTGAGGTACATGCTTCAAATCCTCGATGTTCCTTTTTCCAAATCGAATCAAATCACGTGCAGACTCATTTTCGGTGCCTGTCTCGCGCCTGTGCGCACACGCACGCACAACATCAAGTGTGCACGTTAAAAATCTTATTCCCTATCAGGATTTTAGGGGCCGCGGAATTTAAAACAACCATGCTGTGGATGAACAACATGAAAAGGCAGAAAAAAATCGTATACTGGTAACACCCGAAACTTAAATATCAACAGACAGGCGCAAGAATGTGTCTCTCTGATATCAAATATGACTTGGTTGAGTAAATTTGGTTCGACGGATTGACTTCACGAAGATTAATATTTTTGCTGTTGTGTATGTACTTTCAAATACTTACAGTAAATGTACTTTCAAATGCCTGCTACTTCTTTACACCTGTGCCACTTTCCTGTACCTCGTTTCCTAACTGCTGACGTCAAAATACCCTCCGTGAAGTTTGAACAGGAACGTAATTTGTATAGCACTTTATTTGCTTATCAAACGCGCTTTATGCAAATCGTTATTTTGGTGCTTGTTCTGGACGATGATTAACCGTGCCAGTTACATGATACACGCAGAGGCTGAATACTTACACGCGGGGGTGAAGTCGAGATGGACGCGAGAGTTTCTGGTGCTACTCTGCTTCAAAAGTCCCGACTATAATTATCCCCACACAAAGCCTCATTGTTTAAAATATGAGCAATCACATGTCTTTGCATTGTAATAATAATAATAACAATAATAATAATGGTGCACGGATCTCCATAGCATCCTCATACCATCATCCTCATCTCCGTCATCACGCATAATACAAACTGCCTCAGCTTCCGAGTCCTCCGTAGATT
>JACVVK020000034.1:622500-680000 GCA_018292915.2 Batillaria attramentaria
CGAGGACGACACTCAGTAGTCACCCAATTCGGCCATCCAAACTCACGTGTACGGGCAGGCGGGGGAGGGGGGGGGGAGAATAAGGTGTGTGTGTGGGGGGGGGGACTTGTTCTAATGTTTCTTGGTCCCCAAGCAATGCTAATTCTCTACTCAAAGAGCTTATGGCATAGACGTCATGTCACCATGGTGAAGTTTGATCCACTATTTCCCGTGCCCCCCTCTTCAGCAGTGCGTGTTGGTGCAGTCTTCGAATATTTTTTTTTATTTACTGTTTTTACACCCTGGATAGACTGGGGTATCTGACACGACAAGTTGTTTGGAGAGGTCGTGTTGCGATAAAAGCCTTTGTCTTACTCTTCTGGGATACGTCATTTCTGTTTGCTGAGCCGCGCTGGACAGCGTGTATGTGTGTGTTTCGGGAGGGGGAGAGGGGGTGGGGGCTGCGGTGTGTGTGTGTGTGTGTGTGTGTGTGTGTGTGTGTGTGTGTGTGTGTGTGTGGCGGGGGGGGGGGGACGGGGGGCTTAAAGAGAGAGAGAGAGAGGGGTGGATGGGTGTGGGTGTTTAGGAATTTAACGTCCTTTTCTACTAGATACGGATGATATCAAGGACGGGGCAACGATGAAAAAGCCAGCACAAATATTTGGCCTCAGCCGGGATTCGAACTCACGACCCGAGCATTGGAGGTCCAGCGCTCTACCATTCGACCACCCCGGCTCCCCGAGAGAGAGAGAGAGAGAGGGGGTGTGGAGCGGGTGGGAGGGGGGTATACGTACGTATATGAAAATGAATACCAAGCGAGTATATCCTTTCTGGAAGGTTGCACAACTCTCTGGAAATCCGCATGGATGAACTGCCTTTTGTGAAGTTTTTTTTTCATGGATATCAACGAGACACCTTCCGCATCTTTGTTACACGTGTACTTAAGACCAGAACAACAGCAACGACTCCAAAATGTTCAATGGAGTCTCTGTGTTTCACTTTTTGTTGTTGGCCGCATTGACCATCAACACACAAAAAACCAAGGATCTCTTTGAAAATAACTGTTTCACGTTAAAAATTCAAAAGGGCTTGTCCTTGGTTTATTTTTTTCAGAAGTTAGTTTTGAAATGATTTTGATGACGTTTTCATTTTTGCCTAACCAGATTTCAGCACCGTCAGGTTCAGAGGGTAACTGTATTGTTGTTCTGCTCAGCAGAAAGTGTACCCATCTTCTTTTATCAGTGTGCGACTAATTTCGGGCTTGCTACCAGGCCATAATCTCGACTACCATCTCTTTGAAGAGGGCTTGGTTTAACGTTTAGCATTGAAAAGTCCGTGGTACTCAACTTTTAGTTATTTATTATAAGTTAATTTAGAAACGGTTTTGATGACGTTTGTTTTCATTTTGCCTTTCATCCAAATCCGTCAGTGTCAGAGGGTGTATAGTCTCTTTCACCTTTTGTTGTTGATCGCATTGGCTTTTAACACGAAAAACAACTGTCTGTTTGAAAGTAACTGGGTTTGACGTTAAAAATTCAAACGTTCGTGAGCTTTGGCCTTTTTTTTTTTTTTTTGGGGGGGGGGGGGGGTAGAAGTTCGTTTACAAACGATTTTCCCTAACCAGCTTCCAACTCCGTCAGGTTCAGAGGGTATATTGTCTCTCTCACCTTTTGTTGTTGATCGCATTGGCTTTTAACACGAAAAACAACTGTCTGTTTGAAAGTAACTGGGTTTGACGTTAAAAATTCAAACGTTCGTGAGCTTTGGCCTTTTTTTTTTTTTTTTTTTTGGGGGGGGGGGGGTAGAAGTTCGTTTACAAACGATTTTCCCTAACCAGCTTCCAACTCCGTCAGGTTCAGAGGGTATATTGTCTCTCTCACCTTTTGTTGTTGACCGCATTGGCCACAAACACGAAAAACAACATTGCTTTGTGGTTGGAAAAGAATGCAGATCGATCGACACAAGCCGCCCATGGCTTGCCCCGTATTGTTGTCGTCACACCGGCCCGGCCACACTCCACGCTCTGCTGAGGCTGGGTATTATTCGTAATCCTATTGATTTTCTCACCTCCTGTCGTCCGACACACGGAACGGTCCTGGCTCTAGAAGTGGAACTGGAAGATGCTGCTACTGTTTTACAAAGTTCTTGTGCTACTGCTTGTGACTGTATTTGGCTTGTTAGATTGTTGATAGTTTGTTGATTGATTCTTTATGTCTTGTGACTGTATTTGGCTTGTTAGATTGTTGATAGTTTGTTGATTGATTCTTTATGTCTTGTGACTGTATTTGGCTTGTTAGATTGTTGATAGTTTGTTGATTGATTCTTTATGTCTCGTGACTGTATTTGGCTTGTTAGATTGTTGATAGTTTGTTGATTGATTCTTTATGTCTTGTGACTGTATTTGGCTTGTTAGATTACTGATTGTTTGTTGGTTCATTCTTTATGTCTGTTTCTTTGCGTGGGTTCGTTTGTTTGTTTGTTTGTTTGTTTGTTTGTTTGTTTGTTTGTTTGTTTGTTTGTTTGTTTTGTGTTGGTGTTTTGTTTTCTCGTTGTTGTTTTTTTAATTTTGGGTTGGAGGAATGGCTTGAAAGACGTACGTCAACGAGCAACAAACAAAAACAACAACAACAAATGGACGGGAATCAAACATACAACCCAATCGTTGACAGCGAGCAGTGACAGCACCAGCCAGGCGGGTTTAGTTGTTGTTACTGTTGTTGCTATTCCAACCCGAGGCATGTACACAAAATAAAGCTCTCTATTGGAGGCGAGACGTAAGGGCCCGGGAACAAATCACAAGCTGGGTATTTTTTCACGAGCTTCATACAGATTACTGAAATTCATGACCTCTTGATAGCCCATGCAAAAATCGAAAATTGACTTGAAATCTTCAGGGCTCGTATGTACTAGTCGAGGTTAGGGATTTTAGCCCCGGTTTAGAGTCTAACCTCGAACTAAACTAGTTCTAGGGTTAAATTTTCTGTTGTTTTTTGTTTTAAATCAGGAAGCGGGCCCATTCCAGGAAGGTGCCTGAGCCGTTATAGAAGGAATTTTTTCTTCCTTTCTTCGCTTCCTTTTTTTATTATTTAATTTTGCTTTTGGGTTTCTTTTGTCCTAGTCTGGGTTAGGCCCGTAGCCGTGGGTTAAATTAACCTCGACTTTTACATACGGGCCCTGATCACTAGGAACCACTTCAAGCCACTATTATGATAAGCGCAGCGGTCTCCGGCTTAGCGAGGAAGGCCGACGCCTTGCATAATAGTGACGAAGTGGCTCCTACTGGTGTGCAGTGGCTTCTTCTTTTTAACAAGTCTTGTCGTATAGAGGGCACGGGGTGGTAGGGCTCGGAATCTTAAGAGTTAATTAAGCATATCCTTTCTTGTGAAATTAATTCAACAACAACAACAACAACACCTTTTCGATTTTACTGAACAAAAATTTCACTAGAATAAAATTTAAAGCTCATGTACATAGGGGACTGTGCGGATGCACGAGATTTGAGTGGAGCTAGAACTGTGTTTCGTCGTTTGCAAATTTGTGTGTCCTGTCGGCGGCCGCTGCGAATGATCACGACTGCTCCAGTTTCTGTACAGACCACTTGACGATGACTTGCTGTCACTGAGCCGCTTAGCACACTGCAGGGGGCAACGCGCTTTGGCCGCAAAGAAGGGATCAACAGTGCGGCCATTAAGCATCGTTCGATAGTTCTGCAAGAACCACAAGGGTTTGGTCCTTTGCGTTGCTAACTTTCCGAGGTATGGGCGTCTTACGTACCACACATACCAAACCCCTATTGCTCATATTGTTCATTCGGGCGGATCGTCGGGGGTTCTCTCCGGGTACTCCGGCTTCCTCCCCCTCTGCTCTGCTTTGGAAATGTTCAGTCCACAAAATTCAAAGTAAATTGCAATTCTAACTTCCGGAACATGAACTGCTGAGCTATCCCTTCGCACAACGGGATTGTAATGTGTCCAGAATGTGAGAAAATGCGTGTGATTCACGTGAGAGTGCGTGTTGGGTTCAGTTCGCGGTGATTTGAGCCAGTTCAAGAAATTGGGTAAAGCGCTTGCACAATACGCAGTCATCATCATCATCGTTGTCGTCGTCGGCATTGTCATCATCAGTATTATTATTGTTATTATTATCATCGTCGCCGTCGTCATTATTATTATTATTATTATTATTATTATTAAACCAACACAATAATGCCATGCGTAACATGAAGGGGTACATAGATGTAATATAGCGACGTCCAATGTTTGCGGGTTTTATTGTCTTTAAAAATCCTGTTACTGGCTGCGTTTCTTGCTTCGTTTGACGAGTATTGGCGACAGAAAAAAATCACGTGCATTTTGATATTTCACGTGATATTTAAAGTCCAGCATCTTGCTGTTTTACAAAGAGAGAAATTTAAACCTTTGCAGTTCAGCCCATTTCTGGCTTATAAACACTTTTACTTAATAATGATTTTCCTACATTGCTTATACTCGTAGTTCTCATTAACGTCGACGACCCAGTGTCTGTTTTGCTGTTTTGGCCTACACGAATTCACAGTCAAGGCTAGCATACGGCTAGGTGTAGCCATACGCTTGTTAAAGATCAAATTGCTGGTGTCTAAGCAATTCAAGGAGAGATGCAGGCAACAAGAGAGAAAAGTTGGCCAGTGTCTCCATCCTGGAAACTTTCAATTCAATACACTTCATTTCGATTCTTTTTAATTCCTCCTTTTACATTTTTATCATTCTATTCCAGGGCCCGTATGTAAAAGTCGAGGTTAATTTAACCCACGGCTACGGGCCTAACCTAGACTAGGACAAAAGAAACCCAAGAGCAAAATTAAATTTTAAAAAAAGGAAGCGAAGAAAGGAAGAAAAAGTCCTTCTATAACGGCTTAGGCACCTTGCTGGAATGGGCCCGCTTCTTGACAAACAACAACAACAACAACAAAAAACCCAGAAAATTTCACCCTAGAGCTACATGTAGTTTAGTTCGAGGTTAGAGGTTAGGGGTTACAACCCAGGGCTAAAAGCCCTAACCTCGACTATTACATACGGGCCCTGCCCCTGTATTTCATAACTGACCGCACTCTGAGACACCAGGGCCGACAAGATACTCGCATGAGTCCTAAATTCTTCTTGGCACCTGAGCCCTGAGTGCCCGGCATCAGCATAATCCCCCATCAGGGGCCGGTTGATTCCAGATTTGTCCTGACTGCTCACTCGATTGACAGCTTGTTTGTCAGTTTGTGCAGACCGTGTTTCGCATTTTCGCCGCCATCTTTGCAAACACTTATCGATTTCTTTATCCTCGGTCAATTCTTTTCCAGAGCTGAAGGGATTATGCTGATTGTTATGATAACGACCACAATGGAAGAGAAAAGCAGTTTTGTATTTTGGGTGCATGATATCAGAGATAAAACTTTCGCCAGTAGGTGTCGGAATATCAAACTCCGAATGCAACTGTTATCTAAGAAACGATCTGAATTTAGCAGAATGAAGAAAAACAGAAAATTCCTCCTCAAAGTTTATCCCAAACGAGAAACGCCTGACAGAATATCATACTCTAAATGCAGTTTGTTATGACACGTGCTGGTTTTGCACTGAGCGCAGTAGAAGGAAGAAAGGAAGAAAATTCTTCCTGAAAGTTTATCCTGAACGAGAAAACGCCAGTCGACGTGAAAAAATAAGCCAAGATCGGGGTACAATGTACAAGGTACCTTGTCTCATTCCCTGAAACCCCCAGCAGAGTGTCCAAGAGAAAACATGCAGTATGACTGAGTGTTGTTGATTGAAAACATTCCGCTTTCTTATGCCGATGTTTACACATCAATAATGTATATGGCAGCTCTTTCTCATTTTGCCAGTTGTAATACTCTGAATCGCTACTCACTCACCCATGTAGACACAAAACTTTTTTCTTTTTTTTTTTCTTTTTTTTTTTTTTTTTTTTGGGGGGGGGGGTCAAGTTGTTGTTGTTGTTGTTGTTGTTGTTTTGTTGTGTTGATGTTGTTTGGGTTTTTTGTTTTTATAGTTTTTGGAGGGGCAGGTTTGTTTGTTTGTTTGTTTGTTTGTTTGTTTGTTTGTTTGTTTGTTTGTTTGTTTGTTTGTTTGTTTGTTTGGCAGGTCGGTCGCTCGCTCCTCGCTCGGTTGGTTGGTTGGTTGGTTGGTTGGTTGGTTGGTTGGTTGGTTGGTCTTGTTTGTTTGTTTTCTTATGACTTTTTTGGTTTGTGTTTACTGGGTGGTTTGTTTACCTAGTTATCATCGTTTCGATCTCATGAGACAGGCTCTCTCTCTCCCCCCACAGACTATCACTCATAATCCATCCGTTATTTGGTGTAAAACCAGGAATGAATAATAGAACACAGGGCTCGGGGACAGACATTGATCACCGCTTTCCCCGCGTCCCCGTTGCTTGGTTTCTGAACGTACTTTTTTTTCATCCTCTAGAAGCTTTTGTTGTCTCGGGTCGATTTTTTCGCTTGTGACACCCGATGAAAGAAGTCTAACTTCGCTGTTCTCACGTTGTCGTGATGTGCAACATCGGACGGGAGGAATGTACAGTGTCGTGGTGGCTGGGTAATGTTGGAGGGTGATAGGGGTGAGGGGTGGGGGTTGGGGTGGCAGCGCAGGGGTACTGTTGGAGGGTGATTTTAGAGGGTATGGGTTGGAAGGGGGAGGGGGATGGGAGGGAGGCAAACTATGAGATAAGTGTCAGAGTGTGTTTGCGAGGGCTTTGCTGCAGCTTTTTTTTTGTGGACACTGACTCTGCTGGGGTTTCAGGGATATGAGACAAGGTACATTGTACCCCTGTATTGGCCTATTTTTCACGCGGGCCAGGCGTTTCTCGGGAAGAGCTTTCTTCCTTTCTTTCTTCTACTGCGCTCAGTACCAAAACCAGCTCGTATCATAACAAACTGCATTCTGAGTCTGATATTTCGGCTGCCGTTTTTCTCTCAGGATAAATGTTAAGGAAGAATGTTCTATTTTTCTTCATATTGCGAAACTCAGATCGTTTCAGATGCATTCGGAGTTTGATATTCCGACCACCTAATGGCAAAAGTCCTATCTCTGTTATCATGCACCCAAAATACGAAGTGCTTTCTTCTTCTTCCATTGTGGTCGTTATCATAACAGTCATCGTAAACCCTTTAGCTCTGGAAAAGAATAATAATAAGCGCATTAATATAGGCGCTTTATTCCAAATATTTGGCTCAAAGTGCCGCGAGCTATGCCCAACACGCACGCTCAAGTGACTCACATGCATTCTCTCACGGCACACTGGACACATTACAATCACGTGGTTACAAGGGCCAGCTCAGCTATTTAAGTTTCGGAATTTTAGAATTGCATTTATTCTTCAGTTTTGTGGGCTGAACATTTTCAATGCAGGGGGGGAAGAAGCCGGAGAACCCGGAGAGAACCCCCGACGGTCGGCCCGAATGAACGGTACCACATACGAGAAAGAAAGAGAATACCTACGTAATAAGGCGAATAATCCGAACACCTGTGATGGTTACTTTTTTTTATTTGACCTTTTTTCACAACAAGGTTCACATTTTCAAGTTCGCATACATGCACATTGCGTAATGAAAATAATAAATGTAACAATGAACAAATTCACATGCCTTCTTGTTGTGATACAATGATAAGTAAGAGAGAAGGAGTAAGAGAGAAGGAGTAAGAGAGAAGGAGTGAGAGAGAAGGAGTAAGAGAGAAGGAGTGAGAGAGAAGGAGTAAGAGAGAAGGAGTGAGAGAGAAGGAGTAAGAGAGAAGGAGTGAGAGAGAAGGAGTGAGAGAGAAGGAGTGAGAGAGAAGGAGTGAGAGAGAAGGAGTGAGAGAGAAGGAGTGAGAGAGAAGGAGTAAGAGAGAAGGAGTGAGAGAGAAGGAGTAAGAGAGAAGGAGTGAGAGAGAAGGAGTGAGAGAGAAGGAGTGAGAGAGAAGGAGTAAGAGAGAAGGAGTGAGAGAGAAGGAGTGAGAGAGAAGGAGTGAGAGAGAAGGAGTGAGAGAGAAGGAGTGAGAGAGAAGGAGTGAGAGAGAAGGAGTGAGAGAGAAGGAGTGAGAGAGAAGGAGTGAGAGAGAAGGAGTGAGAGAGAAGGAGTAAGAGAGAAGGAGTAAGAGAGAAGGAGTGAGAGAGAAGGAGTGAGAGAGAAGGAAAGAGAGAAAAGAAGTGTATGTGTCAGTTGGTGTTTAGTGCAAAGTGTTGTTGAGGTGAATTTATTCAAATAGAGGTAAATATTTGTGCCACTGAGCTCGGAAAGTGTTGTAGAGCATGTTTGTTCGTGCCATATACTTCTCTATTTCATACCTGACCTTGAGCTTCTTAATGAAAGCTTCCAGTGTGGGGACTAAGTCGTCAAATCTACAAGAGTAAACAGAATATTTAGCAAGCAATAACAGCATGTCAAATACATTGTCTGACCGAAACTTACCATCATTACCAAACAAACTTATCCTCTCTGTAAGTACAAGAGAGATACTATCACTGTGATGGTTACATTTCTTCTAGGTTCAAGTACATTAGCAAGGGTGATGTGGGTGTTTGGTGGTGTACCGTCATTTTTCACCACACACGGGTGACAGTAACACATAACGTACCGCTGCCCGGGGATTCCCCGTTCTTACAGTTCTCTGCCCACCGCGTCTGTCTTTTCCTGATTTTCGTCTGTATGGTACTATGATATGTCATTCTAACTGAAGCAATACTGAGTGATCTATGCTTGAGCAGTGTCCTTCCAGACAGTGCGAAGAAATGCTTAGGCCGGGGAGGGTGGGGTGGGTGTTTGGGAGTTTAACGTCCTTTTCCACCACATAAGGGTGATGCTTGGGCCGGGGAACAGATTCTTGCACAGCTTACCTGGTACGAATAAAGTTAAAGACTGGGCAACGAGGAAATATTTGGCTCCTAGTCGGGATTCAAACTCACGACCTGAGCAATAAAGTATAACCCTCTATCACTCGATCCCGGCTCCCTCTAATATTATAAGGGAGCCGGGGTGGCCGAATGGTAGAGCGTTGGACTTCTAATGCTCGGGTCGTGAGTTCGTATAGGCCGTTCTTAACCGGGCGAACCACCAGTCTGACGAACTTGTTCGGCGAACTGTGTATTGTATACGAACAAGGCAAGCGCGCACACATACCTAGTTCCAGAGGTTCGGCCGAACTAGTTCTCTTTCTTAACCGACCGTTAATGATATGCATACGTCATCGCCCGAACAAGCGCGGACTCGGAAGTTGAGACAATCGTAAACAACCAAAATGGCCGCCTTCGTAGATCGAGACGACCAGGCATTTGCGGTAGTTATCGTTTTGAGTGAACTCTTGGAAGCCGAGGAAGAGGAGAAAAGAGGAAAAGAGCGCAAAAGAGGGAAATGTGAAGTGAGTCGATAGCCGCCATGCCGTCCGCCATTTTCCTCAACTTTGTACATGCGCACAACAGCTCTCCCCGAGCAGCCAATCAGAGCGCAGGATCGCAAAAGGATCGCGAGGGTTCCCACAACACGCTATGCAGTCCTCGAACCTAGTTCGCCGATCCTTTCGAACCAGGGTTTGCGCACAAGTATTTGGTCGGTTAAGAAACAACTTGCGCGAACCTAGTTCGCCGTACTCTCCGAACCTAGTTCGCGAACCAAAAGTCTGCCCGGTTAAGAACGGCCTTATCCCGGCTGGGGCCAAATATTTGTGCTGGCTTTTTTCATCGTTGCCCCGTCTTTGAGATCACCCGTATGTGGTGGAAAAGGACGTTAAACCCCCAAACACCCACCCCACCTGCCCCTCTACATATAAGCCAAAAAAGAAGAAAAAAGAAGAAGACACATTTGGTAAGTATTAATGTGACGCATTGCTGTCCACCGCTACGGTGATTTCCAGGACAGAGGCTCAGGGATAAGGCCTTTGCACATTCTCACTCATCGAGATCCGAACCGAGTACCGTTCGATTTCGAGTCCGACGCTCAGCCGACTCACGCACATTTCATTGTCTCAACGCTTGAAGTTGTGTGTGTGTGTGTGTGTGTGTGTGTGTGTGTGTGTGTGTGTGTGTGTGTGTGTGTGTGTGTGTGTGTGTGTGTGTGTGACAGGTGCCATTATTCGTCCAATAAATAAATAAATAGTCTTTACATGCCACATGGCCAAAAGAAGGGGGGGGCTGAGGGCGGGAGGGGGCAGGGGGAGGGGGTTGGGGCTGGTCGTCTTCACAACAGAAACAAACCCGCACGAAAGCAATGTTCAGCAACTGTGCAGCAAAGTGCATTTCGCACACGTCGTGCAAATGTAGCTTGCAGCAAAGCACAACGCCACACGTGTACTGTGCGGTGTCGAGTTATTCTGGTGCATGACTTGACTGGCTGACTCGATGCTATAATGCCGGCAGCATGGCGACCAGAATAATGGCCGTGAAACCAGTTTGGCCAGTCTCCTCCGGACGGCAAGTCTCACCCCGTTCCCACCTGCAGGAACCCTTCACTCCTCGCTGCCTCGGAGTCGATCGAGCGTGGACATCACGTCATCGCTCCGGCTTCGCACCGGCTCCCTGGTGACAAGCGCGTCACGTGGCCCAGCACAGCCAATGGGCGGGCTTGGGGACGTTATGCAGATGAGGAGAGGGTTCCTGGTGGTCCTGGTGGGAAAAGCGGTGAAAGACGACAGTCGAGGGAGACATCACACCGCGAAACACACACAGACTGACATGCTCTGATGGCGACGGCCAAGCTTTTAACAACAGTCTCCCTTTTCGCGGTGAGTTTCACATTTTAGATTTTATGTGTGGTTTTATGTACTAGTTCGGGGTGATGCTACTTTCTCCCTTTGACAATTTCTTTTAGCTCACGCAGTTCGGACAAACCGTCTGGTCATGCGATCGTGTTACTGTCTTTTGCAAGTTTCTAAAACTGTGCAGTATCTTCCGTGGACTTTTTGTGGTTAGACTGCCCTTCATTTTACTAACTGTGACACATCCGTTCTGACTTTTTGTTGTCCCCCCCCCCCCCCACTTTACTGAATAAATGGGGTTCTATTGCACTTATGCAATCAGCAAAATAGACCCTATTTATATTTTTGTCTCTTTTTCTCACTGAATGTGGACCTGGTTCCATGCTCTTGGCTGCATATTTGATGAGTGCTTTTCAGTAATGTCTGACTCCAAACGTGTACACTATTCCTGCTAGCCTTTGTGGAAACGCAGAGAAGCGAGACTTCGCCATGTTGCATCTGCTAGGAAACAAAAGAACTCCCCCCTTGAAATAGTGTGAAGAGATCACGAACTTGTTCCTGTGACCTGTTAAGTAGGCCTCCTATGAGCCGTGTAATTTCTGTGAGGTAGTCACGCGTGAAGCATTAGAATAAAAACTTTAACGTTGACACAGTGGCCCAAAGTATTTGTCTTTTATGTGAGTGGTGGTTAGTATCTACCATTTTCTTCGTAAACGTTGGAGTGTGACAAGGTCAATTTTTCAATGTATTATTTTTCCTCTTTTATTTTAAATTGCTTTTTTTCCCGTTATAATTACACGTTTATTGTTGTTTTTCTTTCAGATTTATTTGTTCCACACATCAGAGGCGGGTGAGTTATTTTTCGTGAACATTGAATCCATTTTTGTTCTATGTAATAATCCGTAAATTATATATGTCGCTTCACTTTGAATGATGTATCGGCATCGGAGCTTTGGTAAATTGTTATTGCCGGAATCATCATTCTTTAATTATAGATTGTTGTAGTCGGAATTATTCGGGAAGATATCTCTCTCTCTCTCTCTCTCTCTCTCTCTCTCTCTCTCTCTCTCTCTCTCTCTCTGTGTCTCTCTCTCTCTCTCTCTCTCTCTCTCTCTCTCTCTCTCCAACAAATGATCTGTTCTTTCTGTGAAACAAATCCGTAAATTATATGACGCTTCACTCTGAATGATACATTGGCATCAATGCTGTGGAAAACTGCTATTTGTGATGGAATTTAATTGTAGACAGTTACCGTCGGCGTTTAGTCCGGAACATCTCTCTCTCTCTCTCTCTCTCTCTCTCTCTCTCTCTCTCTCTCTCTCTCTCTCTCTCTCTCGTGCGTGCGTGCGTGCGTGCGTGCATGTGCGTGTTAGTGTGTATGTATAAAAATTGTATTTGAGATTGTTTATCGGAAAACATTAGTAAATGTTTCTTAATCCCTCCCGGCTAGACAGTCACTCACAAAGAAAACTTAGATAGATGATGAACTTAGCAGCAAACTACTTCCAACTTTTAAAAGCAACCCGTCCAGTTTCCGAAACGTCTTAGGGTGGGGTGGGTGTTTGGGAGTTTAACGTCCTTTTCCACCACATACGGGTGATATCAAAGACGGGGCAACGATGAAAGAGCCACCGAGCACAATATCTGGCCCCAGCCGGGATACGAACTCACGACCCGAGCATTGGAAGTCCAACGCTGTACCATTCGGCCACCCCGGCTTCCCTGAAACTTGTCTTAGGCTGATGTCACACGTGAGTCTGAGCTGAGTGTTTCTAGGTCCAAACAAACAGCGAACGTGATGTTTTTTCCGTGTTTCGTGTGACATGCGGTTACAACATGCCTTTGCCCTAATTTTGCAGGAGCGTGTTTTGGGACGTTTTCCATGTTTGTTAGAACAAAAACGTCTCCCGTGTGTCATAAACCCTAGAGCCGGCTCTTAACTGGGCACTGCGGAGCGCCACAGTGCTGTCCACAGTTGTGACACAGTTGTTATTTTGGGGGGTTTCCGCCGCTGTGGCGTCATCACAGCAACCTGGATTTCAAATAGCCACAACTGTGACTGTGGTTTCCACAACAGATGCTGATTGGCTGTACTACGACACTCGGCGCACAAACATGGCGGACAGTGCATCTCAATCGGTTTGTCACCGAGCACAAGTGTGTTCAGTTTTGTAGTTAGTAGACACACCGAGCGCAACGACTGTGATGTGCACATGTGTGTTTCGCCCGCAGGCTTAACATAACTACTGTAGCAATCACTTTAAACAACCGTTTTCAGAATACAAAGAATACTATAGGATACCTTAGAGCCAGTAGAGTTTTTGACAGGCGATAAAACAGTATTTAGATATTGCTGATTTAGCTTCAAAATAAAAAGTCTTTAAGTCTTGGTATAACACGCTCGCAGGCACATGGATGCTTTGCATCTGAAGTTATCTAAAACCCCTCTAAAATCCCTTGAGTATCGGACAGGTATAAATGAGGACTCAATTTTAACTTAAGCGAATTCCGAGCTTTCATCATACTGGTTCGTCCAGGCAGTGATGGCAAAAGGTTCTAACGTTTGCAGTGCTCTCCGTTTACCACAACACCCCGTTTACTGCTGCACGGAAATGTGTGTCATGCATTTTTCACACTTGCCTAGCACGCTTCATCAGCTGCCGTAAGTTTCACCGGCTACCGTGTCATCAAGACCAGGGATGCGTTCAGTTACCACTGGTTGGTACGTTACCGTTTAACCACCGAATTCATCACCACTGCAAACATCGCCATCCGAGGCAGATTGAAGGGAACGCAGAACCAGAAAACTAAATTTAAAGATGTTGGGTTTTGACGTCCCCGCCACGAGTGTCTCTGGGTGGGTGGGTGCGTGGTTGGGAGTTTAACGTCCTTTTTCACCACATACGGATGATATCAAAGACGGGGCAACGATGAAAAAGCCAGTACAAATATTTGGCCCCAGCCGGAATATGAACTCGCGGCCCGAGCGTTAGAAGTCCAACGCTCTACCATTCGGCCACCCCGGCTCCCCCGTTAGGGTTGAACCGTTTAACCACCCAATTCATCACCACTGCAAACATAGCCATCCTAGGCAGAGTGAAGGGAACGCAGACAGACTGACAAATCGTCAGAGAATTTCTGACTGTGAGGTGACACGTTCCTTTAAAGCAACTCCTACCAGTTCACTCCTCTTAATATCCGACTCCGACTGAAGTCGGAAGGTTCATTGCTAGTCCCTGACAAAGATTTACCGCATAATTCTTGAAGTACACTGTTTAACTGCACTAAAATACTCATAGAAGACCAGCAAAACAGTTAGTTTCATTAAAAATGACAAAACATGAGCCTGGAATGTTGAGTGGTAGAATCTGAGAGAACTTTTGTCCAAAAATTGCTGAACTGGGAAGAGTTTAAAATAAAAACATTAATCTCAATGTCATTGACTGCCATTTTTTTCTGCGCATTCTGCGTCGTTAGGATAGATATAAAATTACATAAGACCGCGGAAGAATCTGGCTTCCCGCTGAACAGGGCGCATTCAATTGGAGTCTCTGTCGCAGGAAATAGTGTCCGCTGAACGTAGCCCAAATAGCAGAATGGAGATACGCCTTGATATCGCCTGCCGCCGACGGTAATGTCTGGGTAATTGACATGAAGGTGGCTAGATGGCAGGTCGTGATAAAAAAAAAAGAGTATTGCTGCTGGGAAAGGTAATCCAATCCGTTTTCGTAGGAATCAGCGCTATACGCGTATTCTGACGTCCGATACACAGGTACTGGCTGCAGCTATAAGAGCAACGAATTTTCAAAATATTTGGGGGGTGGGGGTAGGGGTAGGGGTGGGGAGAAAAAAAAAGATGACCAATGCAAAAGCCAGCCGATGAACGGAATTTCGATTGTCTTTGGGTTGGGTATTTTGTTTTGTTTTGTGTTGTATTTTGTTGTTGTTGTTGTTGTTGTTGTTGTGGGGGTAGTAAAACCCATATTATCACAGATTCCACCCGTCATGGTCCACTCCCGATGAACATTATAACTTGGCTTTAAAAATGAGACCAGAGAAACCACACTACATAATTACTGAAACTGGACACAATACAGCTGTGTTTTATTCTTAGCCGTGTCCATGGTGAATGTCTTGTTGTTTGCTCTCCATACCCCCCTCGCCCCCCCCCCCTTCCCCTCCCCTACCCCCACCCCTCCTCCCCCTTATTTTTGTCTTTTTTTTAATTAATGTGAGATTTTGATCACGATTTCCATAGTGACACAAAAACCGTGAAGGCAACGATAAACAGAAAGCTAAATTTAATCACCGACAGAAAATGCGCTTTGGAGAAAAAAACAAAACAAAACAAAACCCAACGAAAAACCTTCAACAATTGCAATAATATATTGATCAAAATTATATGCGTGTCCTTGCCTTGGGACAATGTTTGCCTGGTCTGAAGTGATACACTGCATTTCCTCAAACAGGACAATTCGTTTTGGTCACGTCCATCAGAAACTAACATCGTCTCACTTTTGTGTTTCTTTGGGTTCGTATGGGATGGGTCCACATGTTAATCGATTAATGTTTTCCCGGCTCAGCGGTCACGGAGAAACGGGGTATTCGGAAAAATAGCCCGCGCGTATCAAGAAATGGACGTGTGTGTGTGTGTGTGTGTGTGTGTGTGTGTGTGTGTGTGTGTGTGTGTGTGTGTGTGTGTGTGTGTGTTTTGCGTACGTGAGTGTGTGCGTATGTGGTTGCGCGAATGCCGTCCGTCTGTTTTCTGCCTCTCTGCCTGTCTGTCTGTCTGTCTGTCCGAGCTTGCACGCGCCGACTGAAAGCGGCTTTTCCTCTTTAAACTTGAAGCTAACCGCGTCATAATACCATTGTTGGCCCTCCTGGATCGAACATCCATCGGTAGGCCGCCTTAACTCGCAAACACAGCCATCCATCCTGAAGAAAACCAAACCTTCGTCTGTTTGCGTTCGCCCCGCACCTTCAAATGGACCGCACAAAGCGTGTGTGTGTATGTAAGACCGAGACGGCTTTGAGCCCAGGCTGCGAGTCAGAGACAGAAAGAACCCTGTGTTAATGTCTTATCTCGATATAAGTTTCACTTCAAGACAGTCGGTACGTGGTCGTTTGGTCATATACCGGGCCATCTTTCTCGAATGCCTGGAGCGCAAGTAATATTTTGTACGTCTCTCTCTCTCTCTCTCTCTCTCTCTCTCTCTCTCTCTGTGTGTGTGTGTGTGTGTGTGTGTGTGTGTGTGTGTGTGTGTGTGTGTGTGTGTGTGTGTGTGTGTGTGTGTGATTAAGTGGTTTGCAGGGGCAGTTCATTCTCAATACATACGCCAAACAAACCACGCTTAGAAGACGCCGTTCAAATTCGGACGGCACTCCCATGAATGCCCAAGCCGAAGCAATTTTTTTTTTTTTTTCAAATTTATCAAAACAAACAAACGAATAAACAACGAAACAAACCGACAACACGTTTCAGGGGTTTACAGGACCAGTCCATAGGACCCCGCGTGAGCTAGGTCTATAACGTTCCGTACACACTGACTACCGGTCAAACGACTGCACTGGGCCGTCACCAGAAAAAATCGGTGATTCGTGTATTGATTAGTTCCTTTCTGAGCCTGGTACCCAGCATCATGGGCCGGTGCGGGTAGCTTAACCAACTCAGGTATCAGTAAACATATCTACATCGATTATATGTGTTTACTCCATCCCCTGACTTCTCTGCCCTTTTTTTCTCTCTTGGTACCTGTTGGAAGTCCGTTAATGTGCAGAACAATGGACGTAAGGGAGGCAAAAGAGGGGGGGGGGGGGGAGGAAGGGGGAGAAACGATATTTTATTCTCCAGACGATGATTAACTTTGAAGTCCTTTTTTGATACTTGCCGGTGCCTTTCTACAGACTTATCTACTAAGGATAGTGCAGAGGGGTGGATGGGTGGGTGTTTGGAAGTTTAACGTCCTTTTCCACCATATACGGGTGATATCAAAGACGGGGCAACGATGAAAAAGCCACCACAGTATATGGCACCAGCCGGGGTTCAAACTCCCGACCCGAGCATTGGAAGTCCAACGCTCTACCATTCGGCCAGCCCGGCTCCCCAAGACAGTGCAGAGGGGAGGGATCAGAAAGAGAGACAGTTAATGATAACGATGTTTTATTTTTCCAGAAAATGATTAAATTTGCCGTTGCCTTTCTACAGACTAATATATCAAAATTACAAAAGAGAAAAAGATGGCAAAGCGAGGTCAAACTTTAAAAAAAAAAAAAAAAAAAAAAAACACCAACAAAAAACCCTCCCTTCTCCTCTTCATGCGCTCGCTCTTCCCTCAAATCGTCCTTCCGCCTCCGACGAAAAAAAACAAAAAAAAACCAAAAAAAAACCCAGAAACAAAACAAAACACAAGAGACAGACAGACAAAGACAGAGGCAGAGAGACCAGTCAGTAGCTGCTGAGTCCTTGTAGTCTTCTTGTTCAAGAAATAAGCGTCCCTTCTCACGAGTTAGTTAGTTAGTTAGTTAGTTAGTTAGTTAGTTAGTTAGTTAGTTAGTTAGTTAGTTAGTTAGGGCTTTACGCCGCGCAAGCAACAGAGACTATTTCGCGGCTTATCTAAGTCATTCTCTGCCAGGTCATTAAAAATAAAGGCAGGCGATAAAACAGGATGTAAATATACATTAAAAATCTGTGTGGTTTAAATGAGAGTCAAATTCCAGGACTTAATAAAAAATTCAGCATAGAGAAGTCCCCTTCTCACGAGACTGAGTAAATAAAAAATAAAAATTAAAAAAAAAAAAAAACACGCACAAGAACATATCAGAACTACACATGGCACATGAATCGTAATTCTCGTGAGTACGTGTGTCAAATTCGTTTTTTGTTGATATTCCCGGTTTTGTATAGCCCAACACAGCAAAACAAAACCTCTGAGGCTTTTAAAGGTATTGGACAGGTCTGTTGGCACACTAAACCTGTTTTCCCGAACATTAAGCTATTCGTACGATTTCACTAATTAATAGAGTTATAGGCACACCAAAGTTGTTTTCCCGGATATTACGCCGCTATTCGCACGATTTCACTTATTAGCAAAGTTATAGGCAAGCCAAAGTTGTTTTCCAGAAGTTTTTAAGGTATTGGACAGAAGGTCTGTTGGCACAATTCAATTCAATTCAATTCAATAAATCTTTATTGTCCCAAAAGGGCAATTTGTTTTGCGGCTGTAAAATATATTACCTATAATAAAAAATAAACCGATTTCACTAATTAATAGAGTAATAGGCACACCAAAGTTGTTTTCCCGGATATTGCGCCGCTATTCGCACGATTTCACTAATTAGCAAAGTTATAGGCACGCCAAAGTTGTTTTCCAGAACATCGTGCTACGATTCGCACAATTTCACTAATCACCAAAGTTAGTTCCAGTCTGCATAGTTCGGATCGGTTTCCATGCAAAATCAATAATACAAGAACAGTTTAGCATATCCAAAGAATCAGCTACAGAAAAGTACATTTATATTCGCCCGTTAATGTTAAAACGGGCCCCCAAACAAGCAAATACGTCGGCGATCATAACTTACCGTCGGCAGTCATGTAACGCTTCCGTTGGCAGTTTTGCGTGGTTGTCGTGACTGTTCACTGTCGGCAGCCATAACGTTACCATCGGCAGTCATAACGTTACCGTCAACAATCATAGAAACAGCAATCATCACTGTCGGCAGTCATTTTAACGCTACCGGCGGCAGTTTGACGTTGTTGTTGTGATTGTTTACTATCGGCAATCATAACGTTACTTGTTGTAGCTATAACGTGACTGTCGGCAGTCATAACGTGAATTGCGGCAGCCATAGCGTATAACGTTACCGTCTGCAATCATGACGTTACCGGCGGCAGATTTTCTTTTGTCGTGGTTGTTATTGTTTACTGTCAGCAATCATAACGTTACCGGCGGCAGTTGTCACTGTTTCTTTGCTGGCATTCATGACATTACCGGTGGCAATCACAACGTCACTATCGGCAATCATAATGTTACCGGCGGCAGTTATGTCTTTTTTCCGTTGGCAGTCTTAATGTTACCGACGGCAGCTGTGACTATTTACTGTCAGCAGTCATAACGTAACTGGCGTCAGCTTCTCGTGAAAGTTACATGTACTTTTATAAGACCCATTTATGTTAAACCGTGCACATGAACAGCAAATACGTCTTCATTCATAACGTCACAGTCGGCAGTCATGGTTGTTGTGATTGTTAGGAAGGGGCTCCACGCAAGCTAAAAAAAAGGTCTCTGAGAAAAAAGTACATTGGCAGTCATAACGTTACAGTCGGCAGTCATAACGTTACAGTCGGCAGTTATAACGCTGGCGACCGGCATGTTTCCGCGTGGTTGTGATTGTTAGGAGGGGGCTCCACGCAAGCTTAAAAAGTTCTCCAATAACGCGAGAATAAAATACATTGGCAGTCATAACGTTCCAGTCGGCAGTCATAACGTTAACGACGGGCGTCAGTTTCCGCGTGGTTGTTGTGATTGTTAGGAGAAGGGCTCCACGCAAGCTTAAAAGGTTCTCCAATAACGCGAGAAAAAAAATTACATTGGTAGTCATATAACGTTCCAGTCGGCAGTCATAACGTTAACGACGGGCGTCAGTTTCCGCGTGGTTGTTGTGATTGTCAGGAGAAGGGCTCCACGCAAGCTTAAAAAGTTCTCCAATAACACGAGAATAAAATACATTGGCAGTCATATAACGTTCCAGTCGGCAGTTATAACGCTAGCGACCGGCATGTTTCCGCGTGGTTGTGATTGTTAGGAGGGGGCTCCACGCAAGCTCAGAAAGTTCTCCAATGGCTCGGGGAAGACGCGACACTACTGGCGGTCATTGTTTATTTTCCAGTGATGTATGCCCGCCGTCCGAACAAAACAACCACGCTCAATTATCAGCCGACAAACACGTTATTGGAGACAGCCTTCCCTAGGGGCGATCGTGGGTTACATTTGATTGCCGGGGCGAATATGGCGACGTGTCGAATCATTCAGGCGTTTACCGGCGGCCTGACTGATGCATTTCCACAGGGAGCCTGTGCTGAATTAATTTTGTGTAGTTGGGAGTCACTCATAAACGTTTGTTTCCCGCCCCCCCCCCCATCCCCACCCCCTCCCCTCCGCAAGCGGTCAGACTTTATAGCGATTTTGCGCAGCAGGAATCAAGAGGTGTTGAATGCATTGAGCGAGGTTTCTGCAATTTAATCACACTAGATACCTGATGGCGCTAAATCGAATACAGCTGTTTAGCTTTCCAGGGTGAGTTTTTTTGAGGACAGGAAGTAAAACTTCCTTCAACTCTGAGTCAGGTGGGAGGTTGGGTGGGTGTTTTGAGGCTTAATGTCCTCTGTCTGCCGCGAGCGTGATTTCAAAGGGGACACTAAAAAAAAATATTGTACAAATTTTGATCTTGTCGGGATTGGAACCCACGAATGTCTCTTAATAATAATACTAATACTACTAATAATGATAATCATTGTATAGGCGCTTTACCCAATTTCATGAATCGACTCAAAGCGCCGCGAACTGAACCCAACACGCAGGCTCACGTGAATCACACGCATTCTCTCACACACTGGACATAAACAGCGGCTAAATCCGACGCGCTACCTATTAGACCACCGCTCACCGCTTGTTGTTGTTGTTGTTGTTGCTGCTGCTGCGTTGTTGTTGTCGTTGTTTGTTTGTTTTGTTTTTTGTGAACACCATAGTTATTTTACGGATTTCCTCCTGCAAAAAAAAAAAATCTGCAATTACCGACGTTTTACATTGATCGTTAACCTATTCAATGCATACCGCCAACAACAATTCAGTTGTCATGTCAAGCAGCAATTTCTAATGCACTTACAGGTTTATTGTTAACGCATAAATCACCATAATGCGTGACTGGACACATTCAAGCCAGAGTGCAACAAAAGCAATGGTGAAATGTAAATGTCACCGTCTCAGTGATTGGGCGGTCTGTCCCTCATTCCTGTAAAGGGAGGGTCCCGAATCTCTCTCTCTCTCTCTCTCTCTCTCTCTCTTACATTTCCTAGTCCCACACGTGATTTTTGTGGGCGATTTTTATGCATAGTCAGACTAGGGAGTCCCCCACCTGTAATTAAGGCATGTACCGCTGGCGATCTAATCGCATTTCCGACAGTTATCGATGCCTTGATGTAGTCAGCCGTGTGTCGTTTCTACACCACCAGACGGCGGCCGGTAGGCGCCCCAAGGGGGGACATGGTCAGGCCATATTGCCATCGAGTGTACGGGCATACGGTGCGTTTGCAAAATCTATACCTGTAGTGCTTTACCCTGTCGTCGGGTGGGCAACGCATAGTCGGTTGAGAATGAGAACGAAAAGAATTGCCAGTGTTAGAACAAACAAGATGGCCACTGACCAGCCCAATATGTTGTTTCCATTTAATCACCTGCTGTCGTCACGGTCGTTCTTTTGTAATGCCATGTATTCGGGAGGACACACACAACACACACACACACACACACACACACACACACACACACACACACACACACACACACACACACACACTACACTCTCTCTCTCTCTCTCTGAATGGAAACAACTGACCGGGCTTGTCAGACCAATCTTGGTTTTGGAAGAGAGACGTCAAGTTGTTTTCTTTGAAATCTATGACGTTTTCCTGATTGGGATGACGCATAATACATTTGACGTAATAACTTTGACTCGGATACAATTCTTGCAATGAAAGCAGCCCCATGAAAATTGAAGTGTTGCTGCTGCGCAGTGTAAAGATCGAATTTATACCGGCTCAATGTGTTTAACAGACAAGTCTGCGCGGCGAACGTTTTTTCACTATGTGTTATGTCTGCTGCGCGCGCGCGCACACAGACACACACAGACATACGCGCGCGCGCGCGCACGCACGCACGCACGCACGCACGCAGACTTGCGCGAGCCGCGTTTGTGCATGTGCTCCATTGAGACCTATGTGGTGTTCTCTCACTCTACTATGCTATTGAGTGAGAGTCAGTGGGAAAAACAAAGCTCACTACATCAATGAAACTCCCGCTTTCCCCGTGTACAAATAGAGAACTTCCGAAAAGTGACGACACACCCCCACGTCAATCAAACATGACGTCGGCAAACTGACGCTGATACAGTTTTGCGTCAGTGCGCGTGTGCCTTTTCTGCGATGTTTGTGAGGCGTGTGGCTTGTGTAAAGGAAATGTGCTTCGAGTACAAATTTTCGAGTCAACTGACGACAACGGCTGCAGTGAATTTTTCTAATTTTTTTGTATATTTTTTATGGCACCCCAGGCTCATTATCTATGTATAGTAGGAGCGATTTTGAGATCTAAAGTGTGTTCACCAGCACTTTCATCAGGTACGGCTTACGCCAAAAGTATAAAAGCGACAACCTCCAAAATTCACTCAGTTGAGAGTCCGTATTCATGCTACAGTATCTATGTCCCAAAAATGGAGTGGTTTAGGTAAATATTACGCCTTTAAACGCCAGAAAGCCACTTTTTCTGAAAAGGGCGATAACTCGCAAATCATGTGTGCAATCGTACCTGGATCGGGCCTTCTATTCAACAATCTTGATTCATTTAGAAACCCCAAATTTGAAATCGATCGGTTCAGTATTTTCGGAGAAATAGGCATCTGAACTGGGTTCACATGCAATGTCAACTCAGGCTCGGTTTACATGAAAACTATAAGAGCGACCATTTTCTAGTAGTGACTCTGTTCAGAGTCCGTATTCAAACTATCTACTGCCAAAAGATTGAGTGATTTAAATAAATATTACGCCTGTACACGAAAGACAACCAACTTGTCTCAAAAGGGCGATAACTCCCAAATCACTTAAGCAATCATCACACGCTTGTATCGTCTAATGTAACATTTTGATATATTTGGATACCCCAAATTTGAAGCCATTCGGTTAAGTATTTTCGAAGAAACGGGCCCGGACACAATTCACACACACACATACACACAGACGGCACTCACTGAGGAGGAGAAGTGCGTTCGGTGCATCATACATGTCAGCATCGATGACGCATGTTTTCTTACGTCATTGTCAGAGTTACACTTGCAAAATCGTCTCTGCGGGAGATCGGCAGTGACGTGCGTTTGTACCACAGATGCTTGCCTATGAACGTGGAAATTTTAGCCCGTCCTATTATGTTGTTTCCATTACTATGGAAACAACATAAAAATCAGAGTGCCAGAACGTTCACAACACGTTTTAGACGATAATAAACAAGACAAATTTATCCCTGAACTTTCGGTTGAGGAGCCTGCATTCTGTGCCAATAAGCACACGCGAAGACAGCACCGTTTAACCCTGTGAAATACAAGCTTAAGTTCTTCGGTAAAGCTGTGGTTAAAATACCTTGGTAGCTCGATTCTAAAGGCGTTTTGTCCACCACGAGTGATATTTTAAAAAGTCTGCGCAATACTTCTGTTCTGTCCTCGAACCCTTTTGACGTGTTTCAAGACTCTTGCGGTATTTTTCAAATTCAATTCATATTACTTTTTACATTTTTGTTCAATACAAAAATATATATTCAGCCCATAAGGACGAATATGAAAGAAGGATTGGACAAATCTAAAAAAGGATGAAATGTCACGATGGCAATTAATGTTTCACTGAAACAAAAAAAAATTGTCCATCCCGCCACCCCACCACCCCTCCCCCCTTCTCTGATTAGAACAATACTCTTTATAATAATAATAATAATAATAATATAACTATGATAATCATAATAAGAATAATAATGATGATGATGATGATAATAATTGGCATAATTGAGCACTATGTAGGCGTTTTACCCAATTTCTTGAACTGGCCAAAAGCGCCGCGAGCTGAACCCAACACGCACGCCCACGTGAATCACACGCCTTCTTTCACACATCGGACATGAACACATTACAATCACGTGGTGATTACTGTTAATGTAGGGCTACAGTACAAAGCTGTACAGTTCCTAACTTGCAGTCTTCCTCATGTAATGTATATAATTATAGCTTAGCATACTGGTATACAAACTGTTTCGATTTTCTCAGAACACCGTTCGCTGGTAGCTCTTATCCAACGTCCCGAACACCGCTGCCGCTAGTTTCTTTGCCAGTCTTCCGGAATGCTTTTGAGCGCTGTCCACAGTCGTGCCCGCTAGCTAACTTTATTGATTATTTCAGCGCGCAGTTTCGACTTATTTTCCTTGCTTTGTTCCTGCACACAAAAGACTGATGACGTTAGCACCGAGGTGCTTTGGCAGGGAAAACGTTTCTGCCTTCAAAAGTTGTATTGTGTTTCTTCAAAGTCGTAGATTTCGATCTCCCCCCCCCCCCTAAGCTCGTATGTACTATTCTTCGGGTTAGTTCAATAGTTTGCTTACACTTAGCTGTCCCACCGTGTGAATAAGACCTTATGAATACAGCCTGTGCGTGGGTCTTGAAGGGAAAAGGGGAGCTGCAAACACTTGCATGAAACATGGCAGTGTCTGCTTTGTGAAATTTTATTAAACTTTCTTCACATGGTTGAAAACTTTGGAATGGGATATATTGATCGAGTGTCCAGGGATGCCTACTTGCTTAGAAATAGCTGACCAGTATACCTTCAAGCCCAGAATTTTAATGGTGTCATTGGCGGCGGAAACCAAGCAAGCAAAGAAATTATGATGAACGTGAAGCGTTAGTCACTTCATATATGCTAAAATAGACCACTTTGACGATCAATGCAGACTTTAGAAAGTGTTTTTCGTTCTACTCTCTCTCTCTCTCTCTCTCTCTCTCTCTCTCTCTCTCTCTCGTTTTAATTTTCTTTGCTAGATGTGTTTTAGTAGTGTGTAGCAAGGGCAAGTTTGTAAATTGACGATCTTCTCTGTCAAAACTTTAACCGTTGGAAAATAAAGTTTCATCATCATCATCATCATCATCATCATCATCATCATCATCTCTCTCTCTCTCTCTCTCTCTCTCTCTCTCTCTCTCTCTCTCTCTCTTCTGTGTAATGGTTGCTTCTTTCTTTCTCATATGATTTTGCGATTTCGTTTCCTGTCCTCTTTCCTCAACATTCTTCATTGTCTTGTCTCCATGGTCCTGCACAAGCCCCACTTCTAAAACTTTTCACCGCAATTTTGGCATATGAAAAATTGATATAACTTCACAGACTGTGATGATATTTTGCCTCTTACTCTTGTTTACCTCTCGGCTCGTGCATTTTAACTGGGAGCTGTGACAGGTCATCGGTAGAGCGCTGGACGTTCAATGCTCGGGTCGTGAGGTTGAGTTCTAGCTGGAAGCCAAACATTTCTGCTGGCTTTTTCCTCGTCGCGCCATCTTTGATATCACTCCTACGCGGTGGAAAAGGACGTTAAAACCCCTCAAACAACCAACCGAATGACATCTTGATTTCACCTTCTTCCTGTCTGCAAACAGGTTCCTACCAAGGATGTTTCGCGGAAGACAGAGGGAACCGACTTTACAACTTCAACCCTGGTGACTATGATCCAGACAACATCAACCCGCAAATCTGTGCAGCAAAGTGCGGTTCCTTCAACAAGGTGTATGCCGCCTTAACGTCAGCGAGGTAATTCCGTTTGTCATATTGTCAGTATTGTTTACTTATGGGGAGCTGGGATGGCCGAATGGTACAGCGTTGGACTTCTAATGCTCGGGTCGTGAGTTCGTATCCCGGCTGGAGCCAAATATTTGTGCTGGCTATTTCATCGTTGCCCCGTCTTTGATATCACCCGTATGTGGTGGAAAAGGACGTTAAACGCACCCTTGTTTACTTATTTTTGTTTATTGACATGGCTGTATTCAAGCTAGTCGCTAGCTATCAGCCGATGGCGCACATCGTTGCACGTGGAGTCGCACTGGACACTATTTAATTTGAGTTTGAACGTTTGGCCGCTCGAGCGAAGTGTAAACAACATTTTTTTTTTTTTTTTTGGCTGCCCCAACTCTTTGCCAGCTCCAGTGGTGTTCTTCCCAGGTTATGGGTGGAACCCACGGAGGACTCGGAAGCTGGGACAATTTTTTTTATTATGCATGATGATGGAGATGAGGATGATAGTAAGATGATGCTATGGAGGTCCATGTGGTTTGGGACTGCGGGACAGGGCCGCATTCCACGCTTCCTGTCATAAATATCCCGGCATTAACCAGGCCCGGGAACTACGGCACCTGCGGTGCCGGCCGTGTAATCATCCACATCATAAGACGTGTCATACTAAGGGAAGCACCCCCAAAGTCGCACCCGTGAAGAGGGTGAAACTCGGCTGTGTGGCAACAGCCTCCCCATCGGGCCCATAGCACACCCGCTCTGGGTAGGAGCCGACCTAGGTAGGAAAAATCCCGCTTGCCTCTGCTGGGATTCGAACCCGGGTCTCCCGGTCCATGATCCGAAGTGCTAACCACTACACTACGGGGGCCGGTGTAAACAACATTTTATCGCAGTTAGCACTGTTACTAATCATCAACAGAGTATTTTGAGCGTACAGGCGCACTCACGAGCGAAACTGTTTCAAAACGTAAACTGGCTTATCAGAGACGGAATTCGCCCGATTAAGTACATGGAAGTCAGTGATCTGTATACAGCCTCAGGAGAGCGATTCCATTTTCACTCCATTATTCTTCATAAATAAAATATTTCTTCACAGATTTTGCTTCTGCGGTGACGATGCTCCGCTGGCCGCCGCTGTAAGCAACTCCAACTGCCAGGAGATATGCTCCGGCGATCCCACTTCCAAATGTGGCGGCAAAGACCACGTGAGCCTGTACTTCTCCTCTCAGCCAATCACTGGCCTGGCGCTCACCAGCACACCGTCCACAGTGGAGACAGGCAGCGCTGTCACATTCGGCATCAGGTGAGTGTCGTACTTCGTACTCAAGGACAGTTTTGAACACGACTCCGTATAAGGCAGTTTAGATTACTATTCATATCTCTCTCTCTCTCTCTCTCTCTCTCTCTCTATTGATTTGGAAATCGACAAATATATATATACTGCTCGCAAACTTGTGGCTTCTATTTCAGTGTTGTTAGGGATTTAATAATTTGGCTAGATGAGTGACATCTATGAGTCTGGTTTGTAGCACTGAGTGTGTTAAGCAGGGGTTGCTGGAGCTGTTTATCTGAGGACAGGAAGGATGGTTATGTCGGCAAGAACTGCGTACTGCTTGAAATTTTCCTTCGTTGTCTGTGTGTGTGTGTGTGTGTGTGTGTGTGTGTGTGTGTGTGTGTGTGTGTGTGTGTGTGTGTGTGTGTGTGTGTGTGTGTGTGAGAGAGAGAGAGAGAGAGATGAAATGAAATGAAATGAAATGAACCTTTATTTTCCAACGGTGGAAACGCAAACCAGTATTACAACTTGCCGTTGCTACAGCTACAAAGGATAAAAAGCGCACTCATAAAGACAACAACAAACACAAAGGGTGATAATAATAAAGCAAAGAGCGGGCGACGCACGCGCACCCACAATCACGATCTGATTGCAGCTGATATTACAGAAGCTAAGGTATTTCCCTAGTCATACACACATACTGTATATATATATAATACCAATCCAGAGAGAGAGAGAGAGATGTCCTTATTCTTGTTCTTCTTCTTGTTGCCTTGTTTTGTTCGTTAATTTGTTTGGTGGTGTTTGCTTGCGTTGTCTGTTCTTCATAGCTGATTGTCTTACCTTGTGCTGATAATCGACTTGGGCGGTCGCTCGGTGAACATAATGGAAAAAAAAACACGATCCCCAGCAAGTAATTTCATGTGCAAACATCCTCTCACTTTTCGCAGCATCACGAGCGGCAGGGACGTGTACTACCGGATGGACTATGACACAGGGTCCGGGCTGACAGAGAAAAACGCCACAGGACTGGAGACCCGTGTCTTCTACCTGCCCGGAACCTACACAGTGCTCGTGGAGGCCAACGACTTCAATGACACACTCGCTGTGAGTTTTTTTTTTTTTTAACTACTTTATTATCCCTTTCGGGAAATCCGGGCTGCTTCCCCCGGGGGAAGCGTGTCGCCGCGGTGCAGCCCCACCCAATATCTATCCTATATGTTTTACACTTTTGCTAGGGGGAGAAAAGCCGGATAACCCGGAGAGAAACCCCCGATGAGCAGCCGGGTAGCCAGGAAAAACCAGTATCACATATATCACAAACTCGACCTGGACTCGAACCCACGCTTCATCGCCGTGACATTGGTGACGACCGTTCAGTAGCGCTACCTATTAGACCACCGCTCACATTCATTTATTATTGTTGTTCGTAGTCTCTAGAGAGTGAGTGAGTGAGTTAGTGAGTGAGTTTTTAGGACTTAACGCCGCGCACGCAAAAATTCCCGCGTGGGTGAGTGTTTGGGGGTTTAACGTTATTTTCTACCTCGTACGGGTGATAGCAAAGACGGGGGTAACGAGAAATAGGCCAGCACAAATATTTGGCCCCAGCCGGGATTCGAACTCACGGCTATCCCGGCTGCCCGACTAATTCGCGGCTAGTCTCTAGAGAGATGATGATGATGATGAAACGTTTTTTGTTTTTTGTTGTTGTTGTTGTTGTTTGTTGTTTTTTATTCAGGATAGAGCATTTAGACATCGCTGCCTGTCTAACAGGCTGTCCTGCTATTCTACATTTAAGGGTACTGAAAAACTATGTAAAAAGATGAAAGAGAGAAAATGTACATAGTTATGATGAACAAATTAAAACGTACGTGGCATGCGCTGGCAATATTGTCTGTATGCCAAGGAAAACCTTATACTTTGCATCTTTATCATCACTGAAATACAAAACACATGTATGCAAAATATATATGTATATATGTTCAGAGACAGAGAGAGACTGAGAGAGAGAGAGAGAGAGAGAGAGAGAGAGAGGCTGCGTTTTTTAAATCGGTTCTCTTGTGTCTGTGGTTCCGTCTTCGATTTGTCGTCAGTGCTCCAGAAGACAATCTCATGCGTGTCCATCTTTCTCTCTCCAGGTGAAAACCGCCGTGACGTCAGTGACCGTGAAAATGCCGGTAGGGGGCGTCGAGCTGGAGTGTGACGAAGTGTTTGCCACGTTTGACGAGGGCACGTGTGTCGCGACCATCTACAAGGGAACGTCGTTGGCCATCGATGCCGTCGTCGATACTTTCAGCGACAGTTTCGACATCGCAGGTTGGTGTTGTAGCTGTAGTGTTCTGTGCACTCCGCATCACTGTTGCAGGTTCATGTGCAACTTTACGGGGGGGGGGGGGGATAGAGTTATACACCTTCGACTCATGTTTGTTTAAATTTGTTTATGTGTAGGTGAGATCTGAGTTCTCCTCTCTCTCTCTCTCTCTCTCTCTCTCTCTCTCTCTCTCTCTCTCTCTCTCTCTCTCTCTCTCTCTCTCGTTAGTTAATAGTAGTTTTTAGCAACGGCAGGTATGAAAACTGACTACTTGACGTCAACTGCCTCTACCGTTGTAAAGTAAAGTTTCATTGATTCATTAACTCTCTCTCTCTCTCTCTCTCTCTCTCTCTCTCTCTCTCTCTCTCTCTCTCTCTCTCTCTCTCTCTCTCTCTCTCCTGTTTCCTGTTTACAGTTTACTGTTTTGTGTGTCCTATTAGAATCAAATTGACGTTTTCAAAGCTACTTGGTGTTTTTCATAACAATCCACCTGACCTTTATGTTCATAATAATCGTAACATATATTTTGATTGGTTTCTTCAATTTTAACAATTTGCGTGGATTGGTTGAAAGTTCGGAAAATTACTTCCCTTACCCTGAGATTTAAGAAGAGTTGAAGCTTGTGGCCTTAACACATGGATTATTATTATTATTATTCAAATTACCTCACCCAAACCCCTTGTTTGTGTGTGTGTGTGTGTGTGTGTGTGTGTGTGTGTGTGTGTGTGTGTGTGTGTGTGTGTGTGTGTGTGTGTGTGTGTGTGTGTGTGTGTTTGCCGTGCTGTTTCTTCATGATCTTCTCGCTTTCTGCAGACCCAGTACTGACGCCCGTCGGACCCGGTATACCGTCTAAGGACGTGCCACTGGATCTCCCGCACACCGGCACCATCGTCGCTCCGGGATCTTTGGTGGAGACAGGAGGGCGAGTAGTGGGCTTCGAGCTCATCTCCAAAACAGCTGGTGTCGTGAAGATCCTGGTAAGTTCCCTTCAGGACACGGACTATCCTTGAATGGAAGTAAACTGAAATTAGGTTTCAACAAACATGTTTACAGTGCGCACGCTCAAATTATGTCGATGGTCTCATAAGCGTTTCAGTTGCTCGGATTCCCCCATGCATGAAGGTTATGTGTACGGCACTTTTTGTACCCTCTAACGTTGTGAAGAACGGATAGCGACTATGTGGCCACAGACCGTACGTTCTATAATTTTGCGAAGAAGGGTTAGGTTTTGCGTGCAAAAGACAGATGCTAGGAGTTGTGTTGGTCTGTTTCGAAACGGGTAGAGACGGAAGGGCTTCTGTTTTACTGTCAACTGAGATTTTAAAGAGAGAGAGAGAGAGATTCAGATTCAGATGGTTTATTGCATAGGCATTCTGCCCATTCGCAAAGGGATAGGGGGCGGGGTCAACAACAATGATCCAAGAGAACGTGCAACAAGTTTTCCAAATATGCATAAAGTAACATGGACATTGTGACAATTAACATGACGTGGATACTGCACATCATTCAAAAGGCTCCTGTAATAGGCAAGGTTTTTTGTTTTTTTAAATATAATTAATTGTTTGATTCCCAAGCATATATCATCCACCAAAACTCAACACACGGGTGAACTGTCACATTAGAAGCACATCGCTGTCAGCGACCTAAATAGTGACCCACAAGTGTCGCAAGAACATTCAAGAACCTCTCCAGCTCGTCACGAGAGAGAGAGAGAGAGACTTAAACTGTATTTTTCAAGCATGTCCTTTTGTTTCTCCAGATCCTTACTCCGAGCTGCGGAGGGAACGTCTACTGCCTGGAACAGAACAGCTGCGTGGGCTCTTGTCCCGGGGGAGGCACCAGTGCATACACCCTGTCTTGCCCTTCCCCCAACCTCTTCTGTCCGCAGACTCGTGTGTGTGACGATGCGGCGACCTGCCCTGCAACTACACGCTTCAGCGCCGTCGCCCCACAGGTACTCTCTCTCTCTCTCTCTCTCTCTCTCTCTCTTTCCCTTTTGTTGTTGTTTGTTGTTGTTGTTTTTTCTTTTGTTGTTGTTTGTTTTGTTTTTTAATTGAACTGAATTATGATGCTGCTATGTAGGACCAACTAGTTAATCTGACATTCCTTCTGAACCTCACTAACATCGTCCACCATCTTTTGTGTAGGTGACCAACTACGCAGTGAAGGAGATCATTGACGTCACAGTGTCAACGGGATACCAGTACATCGAGCACACCCTGCCGTCTGACGTGATGCCCGGAGATATCCTGGGTTACGACGAAGCGTCCTCCGTGGGCAAACTGAACTGGGTAGACTGCCCAACCGACAGGACCAACTTCAAGGGAGCTGTGGGCACTCCAGCTCTAGGAGCGACTGTTGGAGGCTTCACAGTCGTCGGTCCAGGTAATAATTTACAGGAATACACTTGAAGTCGTGGGAGGGGGAGGGGGTCTCTTCAGGTAATCTGGCTTCCTTCCCCTCTGCTTGGGAAGTGCTCAGCCGAAAAAAAAAGGAAAAAGAAAAAAAAAGAATGCAATTCTGAATTCCTAAACTTTAATGAATAGCTGAGCTGACCCTTCGCACCACGTGGTTGTATACTGTCCGATGTTTGGGAGAATGCACGTGATTCACGTGAGTGTGCATAGGTGTGAATGTTGGGTTCAAAGTTCGCGGCCCTTTGAGCCAAGCAGTTGGGTAAAGCGCTATTATTATTAGTATTAGTATTATTTATGTTATCATTAGTAGTAAACGTGTAAACGTAAACGTGACCATGTTACACCTCTTCTGAAGGAATTACACTGGCTACCTGTTCGATACCGTATCATGTATAAAATAGCAACACTAGCCTACCGTCATTTCGACAAATCCCTCCCGCAGTACCTCACAGAGAAGCTCACTACGTATGAAACATCCCGTTCACTTCGCTTATCTTCTGAGAAACTATTAAAAATACCTCGTGTCAGTCTGAAAACTTATGGCCAACGTTCCTTCAGTTACTCTGCTCCCCAAATCTGGAACTCTCTGCCCGTCTCACTTAGGAATCTCCCTACTCTGTCACAGTTCAAGGCACACCTTAAAACCTATCTGTTTCGGCAAGCTTTCAACTAAATTTTTTTTACTGTATCCTCCCCATGCATCCCACGTCCTCCGCGCGTGTGTGTGTGTGTGTGTGTGTGTGTGTGTGTGTGTGTGTGTGTGTGTGTGTGTGTGTGTGTGTAGCGCGCACTGAGTGCTCCGGCTCTTGGGCAGACTTTCTGCGCCCTACAAGAACAATTTATTAGTAGTAGTAGTAGTAGTAGTAGTAGTAGTAGCAGTAGTAGTAGTAGTATTTATGTTATCATTATTAGTATTACTACTACTACTGCTGCTACTACTACTGCTGCTGTTGCTGCTGCTTCTGCTGCAGATACCTTTATTATCACTATTAAATTCCCACTCTGCAGGTGAGTGCGTCGCCCTGAGGGCCACAGTGTCAGAAGGTTCCGGCGTCCTCCTCCCTTACACGTTCACCGCGGAGGGCACGTACACGCTGACCGTGACCGGCCGGAACCGGGACAACAGTTACTCCGAGGTCAACACCACGGACATCCAGGTGCTGGAGGGAGTCAACTTCACCATCATCGACGCTCCCGAGTACGTCAAGACTGGAGTCGCCTACACCTACGCCATTGAGCCACATACAGGTTTGTTGAACAGAGATAGGCCTATATAATAATGAATCACATTTGTTTGGTTTTTTTGTTGTTGTTGTTTTTGTTTTTTTAAATTCTGTTTTTGGTATTTGTACATATATAGTAGGTCTCAGATGGAAGAATATCCGATATTATAAGAGCTTAACATATTTGAAGATTGTGGTGAATCACATTTGTATTGAGCAGTTCTTGAGATCAGCTCACACATCGCTGACACACACGCACATAAAACACATCCTTAAACGTCAGGTACTACAGTTACGTGAATCAGTGGAATGCCAGTCGGAACAGGTAGGTTTTAAGATCTGATTTGAAGGATGCCAAAGTAGGTTGCTGTCTCGAGCTAGCGGGCATATGTACCACACACACACGCACGCACGCACGCACGCACGCACGCACGCACGCACCACTCACACCCAAAAACATGCGCATCACAGACAAAACTCTATAAGATCAAGCAGTAAAGATACAAATTCTACCATTACAAGGCTTTCTACGTGTGGAGAATTCTGCTCTGGAACAGTTACGCTAGTGACTACGCCTGTACGCTCGAAATAGTCTATCTTAGAGACTAGTAGAGCGTCGAATGCAACACACTGACTTTTGATGGCCGTTAAAACGAGAACAACTTAGCCGTAAAGGACGTCCGCCTTTTTATTTTTTTTTTTTTTTGGGGGGGGGGGGGGGGTCGGCTGCTCTGTGAAACCATCAGGGGAGACAATTACATGAGAGAAATGTGCTGCTCGGTGAGATGGGACTGCACTCTGGAGTCCAGGTCCGTTCGAGTTACAATAACGGCGCCGGCTACTGCGTTTCGTCTTCACTAAGCTGAACACTCAAGCCTGTCTGTGCATGTATTTGTGCACGTGCATTAGTGGTGTGATGCTGGACCCCACCAAAACATGATGCTCGGGTCGTGAGTTTGAATCCCGGCTGGGGCCAAATATTTGTGCTGGCTTTTTCATCGTTGCCCCGTCTTTGATATCACCCGTACGTGGTGGAAGAGGACGTTAAAAACCCACCCACCCACCCACCCATTAAAACAGCCCAGAATGACCTGTGAAGCCCAAAAATGGTAGCATTTACTATCTTTAAAACACAAAACGGTTAAAAGTAGAACAAGAATACTGAGGTTTGAATCTTAACCTACCTCTTCAGGCAAACAGGTTTTCTTTTCTTTCTGTTTCTGAAAGTTTTTGTTCTCTCTCTCTCTCCACAGGCGTTACTGGCGCCTTGTACGTCTGGGATTTCGGCGACGGCGTCAACGTTTTCGAGAACGTCACGGACCAGTCCAAAAGCATCGCATACGCGGCACCAGGCACGTACAACCTCACTGCCACCACTTTCAACGCCGTGAGCAGTAAGACTAACGTCACGGAGATCGTCGTGCAGGACGAGGTGACGGGTCTGGCCATCGTCTCATCCACTGCTGTGATCGCCAGTGGCACTGCTGAGACCAACGTCCCGCACAATATTGAGGTAATTAGGTCTGCGAGGCAACACTTTGCAGGTCGAAGGCCACATTTGGATGAGGCCTCAAAATGCTTATTATATTATGTTACCGTGTTAGCCTCAGGCATCGTAGTCACCCCTAATAATGCTTCAGCCAAGAAACAAAATTGTAAGTCAAAATGAACAATGTAAACGGCTTTTTTCCCCTCCTTTTTTCCTTTTTTTTTTTTTTTTCTTTTTTTTTTTTTTTCTTGGTTTTTTTCTTTCTTTCTTTCTTTCTTTCTTTCTTTCTTTTTTCTTTTTCAAAAAGAAGTCACAATGAATAATGTAAATGGCTTTTTTTCCTCTCGATTACCGCCCCTCTTGACGTTAGTTTTGCCTTGGCTTTTAACTTCAACTGTTCGTGTCCGTCTCGCAGTTTACTTTGACAACCGGCACTGACTACACTTGCGTCTGGGACTTCGGTGACGGTTCCCCGGTGAACACCACGGACCCTGTGTCGACACCAGCAGGCGCTACCACCAGCGTGCCTCACACCTACACTACGTACGGCACCTTCATTCTGACCGTCAACTGCTCCAACATGGTCAGCAACCAGCAGGTCACCCTGTCGCAGCTTGTGCAGGAGAGGATCTCGGGTCTTGCCCTGTCTCAGAGCGGCTGGGACGCGACCAAGACGGTGGAGGTGCCCTGGCAGCTGGCGACCGGGTCTCACGTGCAGTGGACGACGCTCACGCTCGAAGGTGTCTCGATGACTGTCAACACGGCCAAATCCAACACCGTCACCCGACGCTGGCACGGCAATCCCATGGGTGTGCTCGCGGCCAGGACCGTTACCGTAGACATCACAGCCACTAATGACATCAACACGGAGAGCATCTCGGCGAGTTTCCAGATCACCACCGCGCTGAGTGGTGTCGTCGTGACGTGCGACACCACTAACACCACCACGGGTCAGACCGTCACCGTCACTGTGACCGCCGCCGCCGGCTCTGACGTGGTGGTTGACATCGAGTGGAAGGACGGGACTGCGCCCTACAGCAACACGTTCCCCGGGCCCTGGGCCGGACCGTCTGTGGACATACCTCACGTCTACAACGATGGGGGACGCTACTTTATTGAGGTGCGATGAGATTTTAGGGTTGTCTGCCTGTCTGTCGTGTTTTTTTTTTCCAATCAACATTTGTGTGTTAATATAACCATACTGTCAGATTTTTATCTTTGTTTTTCCTCCGCCCCCCCTCCCCCCCCCCCCCCCCCCCCCCGTGAATAGTTTTCCGATGGGTGTCTATGGTTGTCTGTTATTCTGTATCTGCCCTTCTCCCAGGAACCAGACTTCGCCAAACCTCAAAACCTATCCCTCCCCCCTCCCCTTTCCCCCTCACCTCCCCCCCCCCATCCTCTCCCATCACTTCGACGCATGTTCAGTCGTGAAGTACGTTCAGTCAGCATTTTCTTATATTATTGTTGTCAGGTACCGTTATCTAATTTTATGCAAGGCAGCCAATGTACCGCAAGCAGCTGCAACCAGTCTTCGATTTTTACACAAATATGATGATATGTGCATTTTACTAGGCTCAGATGCCATGTATTTCATACAAGGCAGCGATACCAACCAGCCTTTAGATTTCACAAAATTAATGTGATTAAACGCACACCTATTGCAGGCCAATGTGTCCAACCCGGCAGGAGCTGTGTATGCGGCGCCGATGGAGGTTCTCGTCCTTGAAGGCGTCAACGGCATCATGATGCACTCCCCTGACTATGCCCTCTACGCCCCTCCGTCCATCATCAACGTCGTGTTCAACGTCAGCGCTGGCAGGTCGGCGCCCACGGAACCCAAGTGCAAGATGGATCTGCGGGATGGAAACGGGGAACAGGACTTCGACCTCGTGCTCGACTACGACTACGAGCTCCGTTTTGACGACACAGGCGACTATCAGATCAACGCTTCTGTCAGAAATATACTCGACTCCAAGGTATGTGGATACAGTTTTGAAATGTTTTTTTTTTTTTTTTTTTTTTGGGGGGGGGGGGTATTTTATTACTTTTTTATTATTATTTTTTATTTTATTTTATTTTTTTATTTATTTTTTTGGGGGGGGGTGTTGATGGATATGAAAGACATCCACCCTCCCACGCTGTTCTGGGTTGTGCGTGGAAATGGTGAAAAGGATTTTGTGGCTGTACAGACAAGCAGCAGTCTTCAGACTAGAGTGTGTGTAATACAGGCTGCGTTATTTCGCAGCGAAGTGTCGAGCATTCGTCTGAAACTTGGGCAGACAAGAAAAGCGCGATTCTTAAAGAATCGAAGAGTGTGATACGCACAGTAATACGTCATACCTGAAACTGATACGCCTTTCACACTAAAAAAAAAATATTAATTTCCTTTGTGACAGGAATTCTCTCGGGGTCTGGTGATTCTGGAAAAGCTTGAGACGCCGAAAGTGCAGCCGGAGAGTCCCTTCACCAAGGCGCCATTGAACGAACCCACCAACATTGAGTTCAGCCTGTTCCGCGGTCCCACTGGAAACCTCTGCACACTTGACTGGGACTTTGGCAACGGTGACACTGACTCTACTCCCCGGACAGGTACACGATATACTACTACTACTACTGCTGCTGCTGCTGCTGCTGCTGCTGCTGCTGCTGCTGCTGCTTCTACTACTACTACTACTACTACTACTACTACTGCTACTACTACTACTACTACTACAAATAATACTACTGATAATAACAGTATTGTCTAGGCGCTTGACCCAAGTTCTTTCACTAGCTCAGAGCGCCGCGAGCTGAACCCAACACGCACGCTTACGTGAACCGCACGCATTCTCCCCCACACTGGACATGAACACATTACAATCCGAATTTAGAATAGCATTTCTTTTCAAATTTTGTGGGCTGGAGGGGGAGGAAGCCGGAGTACCCGGAGAGAGCCCCCCGAAGATCGGCCCGAATGAACTGTGTCACGTACGACTGCTACTACTACTTCTACTACTACTACTACTACTACTACTCATGATATAATGCAGGCGTATGACGTCATTTATGGATATTATGCCGACTCTTTAGCGAGTTTCTTGGTTCGAAACGCCGCGACCTGAGCCCAACACGCACGCTTACATGTATTCTCTCATACATTGAACATCAACACATGCCAATCACGTAGTGCGAAGGGTCAGGTCAGCTATTGAAATTTCGGAATTTAGAATTGCATTCAATTGTTGTTGTTGTTGTTGTTGTTGTTGTTGTTAATTTTGTTTTTTTTTTTTTTTGTTTTTTTTTTTTTTGGGGGGGGGATGAAATTGTAAATGACTGTGCAGTTTCCTGCCTTCACAGTTCAGTGTCCAGTCGCAAACAGAGTTGTGAAACCAAGGCTCCGTTTGGCCTTTGCATGGGGTTTCGGAGCCCTACACGCTGAAAACTGTGCAGTGGCTTGGAGTGGCTTTCAAGTACACACGCGATATTTGCTTGGAGTTTTCAGAGTTCATAAATACATTCCGTGTGCCACGTGCAGGGTCAGGGATGTACGGCGTGGACACACACTCGATTACGTACACCACAAGTGGACCTCACATCATCACGGTCACGGCCACGACACCGCTGGAAAGTATGTCCGACACTTACAGCATAGAGGCCATTTACCCCGTCCTGGACACCTACCTTGACGTGACAATAAGTCCGGTGGATGCGGACATGGAGAGTACGTACACCGTCTGTGTGTGTGTGTGTGTGTGTGTGTGTGTGTGTGTGTGTGTGTGTGTGTGTGTGTGTGTGAGAGAGAGAGAGAGAGGGTGGGTGGGTGTTTGGGGGTTTAACGTCCTTTTCCACCACATAGGGTGATATCAAAGACGGGGCAACGATGTAAAAGCCAGCACAAATATTTGGTCCCAACCGGGATCGAACTCACGACCCGAGCATTAGAAGTCCAACGCTCTACCATTCGACCACCCCGGCTCCCCGAGAGAGAGAGAGGCGTGCGAGCGTGCGTGGATGCATGCGTGCGTGCGAGCGTGATGATGTGTCGTTGGGTTGTTGTTGTTGCTGTTGTTGTTGTTGTTGTTGTTGTTGGTGGTGGTGGTGGTGGTGGTGGTGGTGTGTGTGTGTGTGTGTGTGTGTGTGTGTGTGTGTGTGTGTGTGTGTGTGTGACGATGACGATTGTTGTGACGATTACGTGAATGATGATGGTGATGACGATGGTGGTAGTGATGATGATATCGACGACGTCAGTCGACGGCAACGATGTTTGATTGATTCATCCATTCATCGATTATACAGCCTCCGAAGCTACGGGCGTAAGCTTAACGTGGGACGACTCAGTGAAACCGATGCCCCAGAACGCTCAAATTTACGTGGACTGGGGCGACGGCGTTGAAGAGGGGCCACTCTCCTACACTGCCCTCTCTCAAGCGCTGTCCCATCAGATGCAGACCGACGGATATCGCAACATCACAGTCACTGTCTACAACGAAGCTTCGCGAGTGGTCCGCACCATTCAGGTAAGATCCAGGTCTTTGAATCTATGCTGAGAAAATAAGCCGCTGGATGTTACGCATGAGACAGAAGCATTGCCGAGTCATGACGGTATAATTGGATTCGGGTTCAGTCACCTAGACCAGTTGTTGAGGTTTTTGTTGTTGTTGTTGTTGTTGTTTTGGTGTGTGTGTGTGTGTGTGTGTGTGTGTGTGTGTGTGTGTGTGTGTGTGTGTGTGTGTGTGTGTGTGTGTGTTGTTTTCTTGTTTTCTTGTTGGGTTTTTAGTTCTTGTTGTTTGAGGGAGGGTTGTTTTGTTTTGTTGTTGTTGTTGTTGTTGTTTGGGTTGTTGTTGTTGTTCGTTTGTTGTTGGTTGTTGTTTTTTGTTTTTTTGTTTGTTTTATTTTTGGTTTTTGTTGTTGTTGTTTGGTTGGGGTGTTTTTATGTTGTTGTTGTTTGGTTTTTGTTTTTTTTGGTATGGAGGGGTTTTTGTTTTTGTTTTTGGTGGGTTTTTTTTTTTTTTTTGGGGGGGGGGGTGTTTTTTTGGTTTGGTTTGGTTTACGTGTACATGTACATACTTTTGTAGCAGCTTAGGTAGCTAGGGTCATACACCACTCCCAGTAATAATGAGCTTTCTATAGGCGCTTTACCCAATTTCATGAATCGGCTCAAAGCGCCGCGAACTGAACCCAACACGCACGCTCACGTGAATCACACGCATTCTCTCACACACTGGACATAAACACATTACAATCACGTGGTGCGAAGGGTCAGCTCAGCTGTAGTAGTAGCAGTAGTAGTAGTAGTAGTAGTGGTAGTAGCAGTAGTAGTAGTAGTAGTTGTAGCAGCAGTAAAGGTACCCGGCACGTTGACAGCTCCTGTAAACGATGACTGCATGTTCACAGGCTGGATCGTGGCGAGACTTCCAGAATCCGAGCCTTGTCATGTGCTTCAGACCTGAAGTTCCTCGCTTCGTCGACTGCCAGCAGGGCCTGGACGGTTTGGGGAGTACCTATTCCGCCGACATGGACATCTCATTTGAGTTTCAGACTGACAACAATGGTGAGAATATTAAAAATAATATCTCTAGGTTTCATTCATTGCACGCTCTTACAGTCTACAGCTCGATCGGGCCGAGAAATCAAATCATCGGTGGAAGCAGTTGTGAAAGGGTGGGTGGTAGTTTTGGGAGTTTAACGTCCTTTTCCACCACACACGGGTGATACCAAAGGAGGGGTGGCGAGAAAGAAAGGCATGAGTGTTTGGTTTTCAGCCAGGATTCGAACTCACGACCCGAGCATTGAAAGTCCAAAGCTATACCATTTGGCTATCATGGCTCCAACACCCCTCCCCCCTCCCCCCACCCCTTTCCCCCCGGCCCCCCTCGCCTGGCCCCCCTCCCCTATTCTGCGGCGGGAAAAGACGTGAAAGCAGCTAATCTTCATACTTGAAACTTGAAACAGTGGGCACTGAAAGGGTTGGCAATACAAGCACTTGTCTTTGTGTTTTCAGCCACGGCTGAAACCTACACGCTAACAGCAACTCACATTGCCAGTGGGACGACGATCGTATGTCAGAACTCCAGCAACCCCTTCACTGTTGGCAACCTGACGCTGGTAACACACACACACACACACACACACACACACACACACACACACACACACACACACACACACACACACACACACACACACACACACTCTCTCTCTCTCTCTCTCTCTCTCTCTCTCTCTCTCTCTCTCTCTCTCTCTCGCTTTACTTAGTTTACTTAGTTTAACTTACTTAGTTGTAGCCTAGCAAGGACAAGATGTAAGACAGGTCTGTGACCTAATCTTTTATCCTTGTAAAATAAAGTTTCGTTCGTTCGTTCGTTCGTTCGTTCTCTCCCCCCCCCCCCTCCCTCTCTCTCTCTCTCTCTCTCTCTCTCTCTCTCTCTCTCTCTCTCTCTCTCTCTCTCTCCAACTGTCTATTAGCCAAAAAATAAAAAAGTAAGTACCGTACGTTTACGTAATTATATGTAGTTATATTACTTTATGCATGCGGTAATTTTGTGTGTGTGTGTGTGTGTGTGTGTGTGTGTGTGTGTGTGTGTGTGTGTGTGTGTGTGTGTGTGTGTAACGATTCATGTTCCAGTTTTAAGTATGTTCGAACTTTTTGTTTGTTTGTGTGTTTTCAAAACGGCAAGTTTGAAACTTGGTCGCAAGACCACAACTTCCACCGTTTTCAATTAAACTTGGGAAGTTATTTCAATTTCTCTCCCCTGTGTTTTGTACTGTTACTAGTTTTTGCCCAACTCAAACCAAGAGTATTTTACTTACACACTTTTGTCTTTCATCTAGACTCCGACTGACTTGTCTCACGTGTTGTTTTCAGCCCGGTGATTGGACCGTCCAGGTGGAAGCAGAGAATCCAAAGTATACACGCTCGCTCACCAAGCCGATAACGATTGTGGAGAAAGTCGTTGGCTTCCAGCTCACACACGACGAATCGGAGGTATGGGTGCATGCTTTTTTGTCAAGCCTGCATGCGCGCACTATTTTTTTTATTCCTATTTTTGGGGCGTTCGGTGGTCTAGTGGTTAAGAGACCTGCCACCAATGCGAGAGGTAAGGGGTTCGAGTCCCACTCGGGGCACAGAATTTTTCCTTCTCGTATGTGGCACCGTTCATTTCGGGCCGATCGTCGGGGGTTCTCTCCGGGTACTCCGGCTTCCTCCCCCTCTGCTTTGGAAATGTTCAGCCCACAAAATTTGAAAAATAAATGCAATTCTAAATTCCGAAATTTAAATAGCTGAGCTGGCCCTTCGCACCACGTGATTGTACTATGTGTATGTCCAGTGTGTGAGAGAATGCGTGCGATTCACGTGAGCGTGCGTGTTGGGTTCAGTTCGCGGCGCTTTGAGCTGATTCAGGAAATTGGGTAAAACGCCTATACAATACTCATTATTATTATTATTATTATTATTATTTTATAGTCCCGTATAGGAAATTCCTGCTGCTTCACCCATGGGAAGCGCGTCGCCGCAGCTGCAGCGCCACCCAACCTAACTATCCATTTTTTTTTTTTTTTTAATGTTGCTGCTTTACTATCTTTTCTCTATAACGGAGGAAGAAGAAGAAGAATAGCCCGGTAGCCAAGAAAAACCTGCAGAAAACCAGCGTTTCTTGCCATTTTTCTGCAGGAATACCACTTTCAGAAGTGCTGATTTTTCTACAGGAAAAGAGTTATTTTCCGGCTGAAATGTATCATTTTTCTGCAGAAAAAAAATTCTTCCAGTAGAAACATCTTTTTTTTTTCTGCAGAAATTCTGCTATTTTGCCATATTTCGCCAGCCATATATGCTTTCTCCTCCTGAATCGCTGTCTCATCGGACACCTTCAAACTACCACGTTACACCCCACAATGCCAGTCGCGGGCATAACTAAGAGCTGGTCACAGGCAACTGTAGGCCAAAGTCCGCGTCCATCGTGAACTTTTCGGTGTCTGTATGGTCCCGTTTTCAGTTATCGTGGCCCGGGAATTCCCGAGAACAGGGGAATATCAGCCAGTTTGACATTAGAATCAGAGACGCCACCATTCCTCACCGAGTCACCGGCGTGTCTGTGACTGTTCACGCTCAAATGTATTTGCGCTCCACACACAAAAAAGTAAAGAAAATCCCTCACGAGGGTTCTGTCTAGATGAACCCTATGACCCGATAACCATTTTGTTTAATACTTTATTATCCCTTTCGGGAAAATCGGGCTGCTTCCCCCGGGGGAAGCGCGTCACCGCGGTGCAGCGCCACCCAATACCTATCCTATATATTTTTTTTTACAATTTTGCTCGGGGAGGAATGCCGGATAACCCGGAGAGAAACCCCCGATGAGCAGCCCGGAAGCCAGGAAAAACCGATATCACATGTCACAAGCTCGAGCCTGGGCTCGAACCCACGCTTCATCGCCATGACTTTGGTGACGGCCGTTCAGTAGCGCAGCGGCTAAATCCGACGCGCTACCTATTAGGCCACCGCTCACCCATATTAGTTACACGACTCGTGGTGGTACCCGTAAATAACACCCGTGCTTATTTTATGTTGCGTTTGCTTTTTATTGCAGAAAAAGGGTGGAGCGGCGAAAACGTTCAATGTGTCTTTCGAGAGTGTGGGACACGAGACGTGTTTGTACGTGAACTACGGAGATGGGAACCGCGAAATTTACACCGACGACTTAAGCAAATGCACTGATATACCAACAGACTTCGCCAGTAAGTACCGCTTCGTTGTTAGAGTCTATGGCCGTAGCAGGCGAGCTGTGCCAACGCAGCTGCAAGTAGGTAGCATAGTTTGCCCTCTCGGGTTAGCTTTTAGGATATACTGGTTTGGTCTAACGAAATGTGTGACCGTGTTCTGTTCTATTAAAGCAGCACCTGGCTGGATGAACAACTCACACAGATACTGCCACTACTGAGTCAGTGGTCCTCGTACAGTGAATTTTAGAGATTTGTAAACTTGTCCTGTCGCCAGCGACCACGTGCGAGTTGCACCGAGAGGGCCACTTGGCCGTATCTATACGGTCTGTTTCATACAAACGCGTCACTTCGCTGGCAAGTGGAGTGGGCGGCAGTCGCATGTTTTGGCTCACGTATTGGCTCATATCTTAGCGACGACAGTTCCAAAATGGTTCACATTTTGCACACAGTGACATCTAAGTAGTGCCATGTTCTTGCCACCGTTGTAAGCCTAGGTCGGTCTGTGTGAGCTGAAAAAGACCTGCAGGATGTATCTTTCAAAATCCCTCCGTACACAGAAGTAGACGACGTGCCACAAGATAATGATTATGTAATGTTAGTTGGAAGTTAGTTGGAAGAGTCGTGGTTTGAGTGTCAAGAAAGGTTGATGATGATTTCATTATTGATGATGATGATGACGATGATGATGATGATGATGGCGACGACGACGACGACGACGACGACGATGATGATGATGATGATGACGACGACGATGATGATGATGACAATGACGACGACGACGACGAAGATGATGATGATTTCATTATAGATGATTATGATGGTAATGATGGTTTCATTACAGCTGTCGCCCGAACGGGAGATCTGTCGACTCTGACACAGTTCCAGCACACCTACTGGAAAGAAGATTATTACACCTTTAGAGCGGAGGCTAAAAATGCCTACAGTTCTGAGGTTCAACAATTTGGCTTCGACATTACCGGCATGGACTGCTCGTCACCGCAGGTTTGTCCGTTTGCCTGTTGCAAAATGTGGATAATGTAATAGTAATTTAGGTGATTTCTTTTCATGGAGAAGGCCATTGGCTTGATCCTTGATGACCTGCACACACAGGGTAATATCACATGCAGGTACTTGATTGCTACTTGAAGTTTTACAATTAAGATGCTAGCAAAGATAGTAAGCCATCTCAAGAAGACGTATGGCCAGTTTCTTAGGCCAAATTCTACTGTTGAGGAATTTAATAAGATATATTTTTTTTTTCATTCGGTCTTACTTTATCTCCTTTTTCCCCCCTTTCTTTCGTTATCTCTTTTTTCAGTATGTTTTTCTTTCTTCGTTTTTTTCTTTGTTTCTTTCTTTGTTTCTTTGTTTCTGTCTTTCTTTCTTTCTTTCTTGTGGTGAGCCGGGAGAGCCGAATTGTTGAGCGTTTGATTTTCAATGGTCGGCAAAAGATTTGTTTTCGCTTTTTCCCCCTCGTTGCTTCGTCTGTGGTATCACCTGTAAACGCCTAAATGACTAAATGAACCCCACCCGCTTTCTTCCTTTCTTTTCCTCGATTTCCTCTTCTTCTTCTTGTTTTTTTTTTTTTTTTTTTTCCTTCTTCTTCTTCTTGTTCTTCTTCTTCTTTAAAGAGCCAAAACATTCCCCATTCAGAACCGTTTTAAAGCTATGCATCTATGTTTTTCCAGGTTGAAATTGACAAAGCCAGGCATATTTTCTATGAACCCAATGTGTACAAAAAGGGCGCCATTATCAAGTTCGAAGGCATTCCACTGATCGCGTGCAACAGCTACAGCAACACCAAGAGTTGGACCATCAAGACAATCGACCCAGATTACGGCACAGTGAGTGCAAAAAAAACCATCTATTACTATTTTTTAAACGATGTTTTGTATTGTACTTTAGTCTGTGTGTGTAAAGAAAAATCAAAATGAAAAATAAAATATTCACATATCAGTGTAAAAAACCTTTATCATTAAATTTTTCAAATGTACAGAGGAAATGGCAAATGGATATGAGCTTTAGAATAATAATAATAATAATTATAGGACGCCTATCCCCGGGGAACCTGCGCTAGGCGCCTTACATTCTAAAACCGAAGTAAAAAAAAAATATATTAAATAAAACATGAAAACAACCCATTCAATCAGTGTACACTACGTAAGAACAACTAAAAAAAAGTAAAAGAGCACACACTGATCCCAGACTGAAGTCTGTAACCCCAAAATATCACCAGAGCATAAACAGATTTTTTGGAGGAAAAAAGTATCATGCCTGTTTGCCTTGAAACTTGGTCTTTGCATTTTGCATACACAGAAAAAAAAATAGCAAATGGATAAGCTTTAAAATCAGCCCGGACTGAAGTCTATACCTTGAAAACACGACCAGAGTATATAAACAGAATTTCCTCGTGAATCTGACCGTAATCAGTCTACACCTGATGTGTACTTTGTGATCTGCTATTGCAAAATTAGGGGGGAGCCGGGATAACCGAATGGTAGAGCGTTGGACTTACAATGTTCGTGTATGAGTTCGAATTTCGGCTGGGGCCAGATATTTGTGCTGGCCTTTTTTCTCGTTGCCCCGTCTTTGATATCACCCATACATTGTGTGTAAGGACGTTATACTCACACACACACACACACACACACACACACACACACACACACACACACACACACACACACACGCACACGCACGCACGCACGCACGCACACACACACACACACACACGCACACACACACACACACACACACACACACACACTCATTGCAAGGTCAGACTGCTGTAAAACATAAATGTTTATTGAGCGTACGTCTGCCCCGTATGGCTTGCAGGAAATCGCCAACGTGAGCTTGGCTGGCCTGGAAACTGACCAGGCAGAGCTGAGCCTCCCGCGCTGGACGCTAGACTACGGGCTGTACAAGGTAGAATTTAACATGCGCATGGACAGCCCCAACCCGAAACTACAGTTCACCAGGACGGACTACAGGTACAGCTCTTGAGCATCAGCCGTTTGCATGACGCTTTGCCTGCCATTAGGACGGAGATGTCTGTCATGATGGGCTATCCCCAAAACTGGCATTATGACGGAGATGTCTGTCATGATGAGCTATCCCCAAAACTGCCATTGTGACGGAGATCTCTGTCATGATGGGCTATCCCCAAAACTGCCATTATGACGGAGACCTCTGTCATGATGGGCTATCCCCAAAACTGCCATTATGACGGAGATCTCTGTCATAATGGGCTATCCCCAAAACTGCCATCATGACGGAGATCTCTGTCATGATGGGCTATCCCCAAACCTGCCATCATGACGGTGATCTCTGTCATGGTGAGCTATCCCCAAACCTGCCGTTATGACGGAGCTCGCTGTCATGATGAGCTATCCCCAAAACTGCCATTATGACGGAGATCTCTGTCATGGTGAGCTATCCCCAAACCTGCCGTTATGACGGAGCTCGCTGTCATGGTGAGCTATCCCCAAAACTGCCATCATGACAGTGATCTCCGTCATGCGAAATTAATAAATCTATAATTACACATGCAAAAAAAGCCTCCTCCAAATATAAAGGAATGTTGGAAACAATAAGCCGGTTACATTCTCATCCATTTTGCTTTCCCAAAAGCACAGGTTTTGCTAGGTCATCTTTTACAGCATAAGTTCTTCTTTTTTGTGTCTATTTTAACCAATTAAAATTTCCTGGCATAAGCATGCAAGCTAGTAGCTGAATATGCTGGCAGGCAAGGGGTTAATGACGCCAGCTGCTTTGGATATAACCCGGCGGGCCGGAATGAGGTGGGATTTTTCCTTTTACCAAATCGAGTCAAACTTGCGGCGATTCTAGTAAGCTACCCAGTACGCCTGTCCCCCGAGTGTGTCCGCTGCTGCATTCCTTAAGCGGCTTCCTAAGTGAGTTATGACAAATGTTTCAGTTATTTCCGAGTAGAGAAGTCGGAGCTGGTGGGCATGGTGGTGGCGGGCGGGTCCAGCGAGATCACACGAGGCACGGGAAGCGGCAACCTCCTGCTGGAACCTCTCAAATACTCCTACGATCCTGACGTCCTCGACGATGACCCAGCTACATCGGTACGTGCGGTCGGTGGTGTAGTGGTTAAGACACTTTGTCACCAATGCGGATGGGTCGGGCTCGAGACCCACTCGGGGCAAAGAATTGTTCCTTCTCGTACGTGGCGCCGTTCATTCCGGCCGATCGTCGGGGGTTCTCTCCGGGTACTCCGGCTCCCACCCCCCCCCCCCCCTCTGCTTTGGAAATAATCAGTCCACATAATGTGAAAAGAAACGCAATTCTAAATTCCGAAACTTAAATGGCTGAGCTGAACCTTCGCATCACGTGATTGTACTGTGTTCATGTGCAGTGTGTGAGAGGATGCGTGTGGTTCACGTGAGCGTGCGTGCTGGGTTCAGTTCGCAGCGCTTAGAGCCATTTCAAGTAACTGGGTTAAGCGCCTATACAATACTCATTATTATTTTTAGTAGTAGTAGTAGTGGTGGTGCTATTATTATGATGATGATGAGGAGGAGGGTGGCGGTTATACTTTATGTTGCTGCCGCGGAGGTCTACTTTTACAGCACGCGGTTTGCAAATCACGAACCATGCTTTCTCCATTTCAGGAGATTAAAGTGGCCAGCTGGACCTGTGAGAAACGCAATATCTCAGACCCCTACACTCCCGCGGTGAATTGCGCGGCGGCTATTACCAGCGGTGCCGGGGCCACATTGACGTATCCACTGGCAAGCATGTCTCCTTCGATGACGTATAACTTCACCGTCAAGCTCACCAAGGACACGCGTCACTATTACGCGTCTGTAGACGTGTACATCGTCACTGGTGATCCTGCGCAAGTGGTCATTGAGTAAGTCGGGATTTTCTATAACTATTTCTGTTGAACAACTCGAGATTTTACCATGACTTTTTCTGCTGAGTAAGTCGGGATTTTCTATAACTATTTCTGTTGAAAAACTCGAGATTTTACCGTAACTATTCTACTGAGTAAGTCGGGATTTTTCTAGAACAATTTCTGATGAAAAAGTCGGATTTAAAAAAAAATCTTCTGATTTTTTTCTGAATTTTCTAGGACTACCCTTTTGTTTATTATTGTTTAGCTGGGGAAATTTCCTTCGGGCCCGCCAGGGATCCATAACTCAAGATTTTTGCATAACTTTTTCTACTGAGTAAGTCGGGATTTTTCTAGAACAATTTCTGATGAAAAAGTCGAATTTTTGTTAAAAACTATTTCTTCTGAATTTCTTCTAAATTTTCTAGGACTACCCTTTCGTTTAATACTTTTTAGCCCTCGGGAAATTTGCTTTGCGCCCCCCAGGGGGGGGGGGGGGTGCAAGCCATAAAAGTTAGAACACTCGGTTCATAGACAGACTTCATAACTGAGTGTTTGTGTCCTGTGTGTGTAGGTGCGCGGCAGGCAGCATCTGCCGTCAACTGGAGCAGGCGTATCTCGTTCTCCAGACCGAGCGCCTTGGTCTCCGAGCTGCCTGCACGAACTGTCTGGACACGGACACCGTCACCTACGAGTGGACGTTCTATTTGGACGACTACCGCTGGACGATACAGGGCGGCTGGAGACCGTTGCAGACGCACGAGCTTCAGGCCAGAACAGTCGGTCAGTTGTCTTAACTCTTTGACGACGGAGCGCAATTTCTGACGCACGATTTCCTATAGGAAATCGTGCGTCAGAAATTGCGCTCCGTCGTCAAAGAGTTAAAACGTTTTTGTGACATGTGTGGGTTGTTCAAGAATATTTTAGGCTGGTTTTATATCTGCTAGAAAGTCGTCTTTTTTCTCTCTCTTTTTTTTTTTTTTTTTTTTTTGGGGGGGGGGGGGGGGAGTCTTTCTTTATCTGATGGTTTAAAGCTTTTTGTCACCACAAAAGAAGTCTTTTAGGGACGGCTGGTTTTATATCTATGCTTTAGAAAGTCTTCTCTTTTTTTTTTGGGGGGGGGGGGGGGAGTCTTTCTTTATCTGATGGTTTAAAGCTTTTTGTCACCACAAAAGAAGTCTTTTGAGGACGGGGATTGTGTTAGATAAGTCTCAAACATTCTTTGCAATCATCTTGTATTTTAGGATGTCTTTTGGCAAGGGCGTTTTGTGAGATGAGCCTCAAACACCTGGGAGGGGGGGGGGGGGTACCACGAGGATGAAGTAAAATGGCCGGGCGTTTTTCCTGTACTATATGCCGCTCCACATCATTGACTAGTCAATCAGCCGGTTCCCATGCCACAGCCCGGCATTTTGGTCCAAATTCAAAACGCCATAGCAGCGGAAAACACGCTTCGTATTTTCAGTTGTCGGTTAGAACGATTGAAAGGGGTCGTTGACCAGCCGGAAACCGACGTGTACTAGTTTGTTACTACAGTCTAAAGACGTGTTAAAATAACGGCTTTAAATGAGGGCAATCGACATCGAAACTTTTGAAGCGGCATAGCAAGTGGAAAAGGTCGTTCATTTTGAGAGAGAAGGGTTTTTTCTTTTTGTTTTTGTTTTTAATCCATGCACACTTAGAAACAGTATTTTCGTCTTGGTATCATGGGCCGCTTGCCCTAGCTGTGACCAGTTGACGTCTCTAGCACAAGGATCATTTTGCACATCACACAGGTTCTTGCTTCCGCGGTAAGGCAGCTGACAGAAGGGGCTACCACACGGCAGTTTGAGTAGCGGTTTCTGCTACGTAGCTTTTCTCATTCTGAAAGTGAAACCAAAAACAACCACTGCTTAAAAGAAAGGTGGAGCAGACAAAAGATTGGAGGGTGGATGGGGTGTTTGGGTGTTTAACGTCCTTTTCCACCTCATTCGGGGGATATCAAAGGCGGGGCATCGATGAAAAAGCCAGCATAAATATTTGGCTCCAGCCGGGATACGAACTCACGACCCGAGCATTAGAAGTCCAAAACTCTACCATTCGGCCACCCCGCCCCCCCCCCCCCCCCCTTTCCCCAAAAAAAAAATTAGAGAATCGAAGTGCATTACATTTTAACACATTTCGTACCGCCCACGAGTACCTCACGTTTTGACACTGTTTCGGTTTTGGCCCTCTATGCAAAAACAGGCAAGACGTACGGTTCCTTAACGGCTCTCGTCGCAGCAAACACGAGTGCAATAATCAAAGTGCAACACTCCCACTAAGCCAAATTTAGACAGTGCAGACAGAGCTAATTGTTATTTTGTTATTGATGCTACTGGTGCACAACCCCGAACTCACTTGGTAGGAACTGAGTTAAAGAATGTGTTTGCAGCAGTGTCATTTTGCAGCAGTGTCATTTTGCAGCAGTGTCATTTTGCAGTGCTGCGCTTCTTGACTTCCAATATTAATTCGAAACGCATTAATTTTGAAAGGCATTAGTGAATGTGTGTTAGTTTGGTGCACTTTTTGAAAAGCAGTATTCACTTTGTAGAATTGATTGCACGGCGCACGTATCACACACACACACACACACACACACACACACACACACACACACACACACACACACAGGTGCTTGTATTATTGCATTGATGTATGTGCATACTCACGACTAACTCTTCTTTTTTTTTCTTATTAGTGTTTTAACAGATTAGTGCCAGCATGTGCATCTTTCTTTAACATTTTTACTAATGAATGCTAACATTGTGCACTTGACTTTTTTAACCCCTTGTTTGGGGGGATGTCGCATGTCACGTGACGACTCTGCGCATGCGCATAACTTCATCTTGCCACGCTGCTGGCACGCGCCCTGCGACTTACAGCGGTGGACGGTAAGGCACTATAGTCTCCCAGTGGCGACCCTTGACTGGATTAGTGCCCCTTGCACTGGTAGTCTCCCTTGGCGTTTAGCTTCCCCCCTACTGTACGTGCTCCGCAGTAGCATCCCCTGTGCAATCCCCACTGCTGAACTGCTCCTTCTGCGTTTTCTTGATATGTGAGAGTCCCTACAGGCGTTCCCTGTACAGTGAGTCTTGATATTGGCTTATATTACACGTATTAGAATGATGTTGGAGTCATCTCAGGCAGCGCTGTAGTTGTTCTGCGCCTTTCCTGCCGTTCCCTTTTGCAGTTTTCATGTTTACTAAGTCAACGTATGTTTTCGAACAAGTTTCGCTCGCTCTTAGTGCGGTACAATGTTGTTTACACTTTGCGCGAGCGGTCGAACATTCATATTCTACGACTGTTGTCGGTGACAACCTCCCGCAGCGTATTAGCTGCGTCAGTGAGTAAGCTTCTGTTTGCTCAGTGCCAGAATTAGAGACGCTGTCACTGTGCAAGTGTCTCAGTGGTGTGTTGGTGATGATAGATACAACGAAAACAGCTCAGAATGATCTGGAAATACATCTGTCTGTTTGTAGACTGTATGCGTTTCTAGCGGCTGCCGAAATGGCCTGTATCAGAAGGCGAGAAAGTGGGTGGGTGGATGGGAGTTTAACGTCCTTTTCCACCACGTATGAGTGATATCAAAGACGGGGCAACGAGAAAGGGGCCAGCACAAATATTTGGCCCCAGCCGGGATTCAAACTCACGACCCGAGCATTGAAAGAGAAGGCGACAGGCTTCATGCAGTGCTCTTTTAACATGCCGACACTTTTTTTTTTTAAATCACGGTATTTTCCCTTTCCTGAAACTCGGGTTGCTTGCAGCGCCACCAAGCGCAAGTTAGTTCTTGTAGTGGTGGTGGTGGTGGTGGTGGTGGTGGTGGTGGTGGTGGTTGTGATGGTAGTGGACGACTCCAGTCGGCAAATTCCGAGGCCAAAGTCCCGCCCCTTTACTCTGTCATGTATTGATAAAACACAGTACGTCCATGACATCATTGTATGGGAAAAGGGGTGATTACAAGATGAAAGGCATTGACATAATTATCTCCCCCCCCCCCCCCTCAAATTCCGCCAATGAACTTGCTGCTTTCTTTCCATGTTGCAGTCATATCAAACTACATGTGCTTCCCTCGTTGTAGTGTCTGGCAAGAAAGTTTGCCATACCATGCCATGTGTTGTGCTTATTATGCCGCGGGAGGCGATTGGCTGAATTCTGGGGGTTCGACCCTTTTGATTGACAGGAGTGGAGTCGCCCATTGGTATGGTAGTGGTGGTGGCGGTTGTGTAGCAATTGATCTTTCGTATGTATGCGTGTCGCATTTCGCCAGATAAAACTGCGGATGCATGCCTTCTAGCGTCCCAGCCATAAGCGTTGCCCTGCCTTAAGACGAAAGGATACAAAAACAAACGGCTCCCGTTGCCGGTTCTGTCATAGTTTGCTTTTCATGTTCCAAGCTTGTATCTAAACCTGCACAATAATTATGGATTTTTACAGCACTTAGCATTGCTTGGTAGTAGTATGTGAGTGCTCTCCTCGAAGCTTGACCGTTACATGTTGATCGTGTCTGTCTGCGAGACTTTCAAGTCGCGCAAAGGATTTTTTTTTTTTCACTGCCTGCGTGCGTAGCATTTGCAAAAGGATGTTATTTCTTGAGTTTTTGTTCACACACACTTATGGATACCATGTACCGTATGTAATGTCTAATAGTGTTTTGCACCGTAGCAATAGTAGTAATTTAACTGTTGTGTTGTTGTACTGTGGAATTTGCTGTTGTTTTTCACCAGAAAGAAATGCTTTAAAAAAAAGGTTTACTGAGAAGTTTTGTGCAGTTAGCTCTGTGCCACGTTTCACTTGTCATGTCCAAGTTCTGATTTGCGTAACGTTTTGTTCTCCATACCGTTTTCCAAACGACATTTCATTTTATTGCTGTTGTGTGTTGTTTGGTTTTTTTGTTGTTGTTTTTTTAATGTACCGACTGCTAACGAATACATTTCCTGAACATAGTGACTAACAGACGGCCACTAACAAAAGCATTTCCCGACTGTACTTGGAAACGTTAAAATGGGCTGTTGAGTCTGTTTGTGTGTACCATGAATCGTTGCACCTGCCAAATTGTATGGAAATAGTGTGTGTGTGTGTGTGTGTGTGTGTGTGTGTGTGTGTGTGTGTGTGTGTGTGTGTGTGTGTGTGTGTGTGTGTGTGTGTGTGTGGTGTGTGTGTCTGTGTGTGTGTGTGTGTCTGTGTGTGTGTGTGTGTGTGGTGTGTGTGTGTGTGTGTGTGTGTGTGTGTGTGGTGTGGTGCTCTGTAAAATCTATGTATTATTATTATTATTTATTTATTTTTTTTTATTATTATTAGTTTGTTTGTTTGTTTGTTTGCTCGGTCGTTTCTTTGTCTGTTTGTGCTGAGTTGGGCGGCGTTGATTTAATACACCCCCACCCCCCACTACCCCCACTCCTCCCCCTCCCCCTTTGACAACACATGCTTCAGACTTCAGAGAGACTTTCAAAAATGAATTCCAGTACCCATTCTCCTGTGCCAGGGAAATAATCTCGCGTTGACTTTACAGGATCCACGTCCTCGGAGCTGGCCATCCTTGCCGACATGTTCGCCCACTACAGTGACGTCAGCAAGTTCAAGGTTGAGTGCGCGATCACTCGGAACGGAGCCACAGGCAAAGCCGCAACCGTCCTGGTCGCCAACAAGCCACCATATGGAGGCAACTGCAGCATCACTCCCAACGAGGCCGTTGTCACCGAGGAGAAGGTGTTCCGGATCGTGTGCGAGAACTGGGCTGACGACTCGGGCATCGAGGTCTACGAGTTCTTCTGTGGGTTGCATTTTGTGTTGTTGTTGTTTGTCTCTTCTTGCTTTTGTTTTGCTTCCCCAACTACTTGCCAGCTCCAGTGGTATTCCTCTCAAAACAAGGGTGGAATCCACGGAAGCTTGGGCAATTTTTTTGTTTTTATTATGAATGAGGATGATGGTATGATGATGCTGTGGAGGTCCGTATGAGGTTTTAGACAGCCGCGTTCCACTCGTCCTGTTATAAAAGTCTGTTCCTAGTGGGAGTTTAATATATTTCATGTTGCATTTCATGCTGAATGGCCTCGATACTACAGTGATTCCCGTGAAAACGAGTTAAAAGTAATTCAGCGAGTTGCATTTGAAATGATGCAAACGATATACGTTATAAACGCCTGTTCGAGGAGGGAGTTTGAATCTTATATTTTTGGTTTTTGCATCTCATCCGTAGCCCTTCTTGATGAAAGGATTCGGCCCATGAAAACCTAGTGAACAACATCGGGATTTAGATGGTTTAAACAATTTTTTTTTTATTCATTGAAGAATCACCGTCAAACACTAAATAGCATTGTCAGAGAGCACAGCAAGTAAAAACTTATGTACGTGCTCATCTGAACCAGTTTACATACAAGCACGGCGGAGAAATTGGCGTGAAAAAAATGGATTAAAACGTACAGGCGTGGGGAGGGGGAGGGGGGGAGGGAGCAGGAAGAAGAAAGGAAAGGAGAGTGGGTGTTTGGGTGTTTAACGTCCTTTTCCACCACATAGGGTGATATCAAAGACGGGGCAACGATGAAAAAGCCAGCACAAATATTTGGCCCCAGCCGAGATCGAACTCACGATCCGAGCATTAGAAGTCCAACGCTCTAACACTCGACCACCCCGGCTCCCCAGGAAAGGAGAAAAGAGACTATCAAACTTTACTGCATTAAACATGCAGTAGGGAGCGAGAGTTGATGGTGGCAACAGCCCGTCCGCGTGGACATATCATAAAGTATAGACATTTAAAATGGCGAAGCGACCCGATGACTCAATAAATTGTTGTACGGTTTGGAAAAGGTTTATATTTTGATAAAGAGATAGCTTTGTGGGGCTTTCTCTCAAGAGGATATCGACGTTGAAGTCGTGCGGTAGTAATGCTATCGTAAAGATACGTGCATGATGAAAGATCTGCGGATTTAGATCTGTGATTTTTTTTGTGTAACGTTCTTTCTAAATAATTCAAGGTGTAAACGTTCCGTTCTTTTCTTTGGGATTTCATCTCGTTGTTATATACAGGCTACGTACCAGAGATGCAAATTTGGAGGAAAACGCTATATAATCCTCTTACACATAACGTTGCAGATGACACCCTAGAAATGCTTTAAAATTCACCCCAAAAAATCACAAAAATCAGGCAGCCATAGACTCATGTGTAGAGTAAATTTAAACAAATTCCAATGTTCCCTTTTTTTGGCAATGTTGGCAGCGACCACATACTCCCTCATTCCACGGTCGTCTGCTGGCTCGTGTGCCAGCCGCGCATGAATACAAATAGTTCACAAGCCAGCCTCATTTTCCCCTAGTTTTACTCCCGGCTGGGGCCAAATATTTGTGCTGGCTTTTTCATCGTTGCCCCGTCTTTGATATCACCCTATGTGGTGGAAAAGGACGTTAAACCCCCATACACCCACCCACCCTAGTTTTACTATTACCTGGCATGCAACTTGTTTACAAAGCCAACAAAAAGCACCAGATTGCCTTTTCTTTTTTATGTTGTTTCCATAGTAATGGAAACAACATAATAGGACGGGCTAAAATTTCCACGTTCATAGGCAAGCATCTGTGGTACAAACGCACGTCACTGCCGATCTCCCGCAGAGACGATTATGCAAGTGTAACTCTGACAATGACGTAAGAAAACTTGCGTCATCGATGCTGACGCGTATGGTGTTCCGAACGCACTTCTCCTCCTCAGTGAGTGCCGTCTGTGCGGATGTGTGTGCGTGTGTGCGTGTGTGCGTGCGTGTGTGCGTGTGTGCGTGTGTGAATTGTGTCCGGGCCCGTTTCTTCGAAGATACTTAACCGAATGGCTTCAAATTTGGGGTATCCAAATTTATCAAAATGTTACATTAGACGATTCAAGCGTGTGATGATTGCTTAAGTGATTTGGGAGTTATCGCCCTTTTGAGACAAGTTGGTTGTCTTTCGTGTACAGGCGTAATATTTATTTAAATCACTCAATTTTTTGGCAGTAGATAGCTTGAATACGGACTCTGAATTGACTCACTACTAGAAAATGGTCGCTCTTATAGTTTTCATGTAAACCGAGCCTGAGTTGACATTGCATGTGAACCCAGTTCAGATGCCTATTTCTCCGAAAATACTGAACCGATCGATTTCAAATTTGGGGTTTCTAAATGAATCAAGATTGTTGAATAGAAGGCCCGATCCAGGTACGATTGCACACATGATTTGCGAGTTATCGCCCTTTTCAAAAAAAGTGGCTTTCTGGCGTTTAAAGGCGTAATATTTACCTAAACCACTCCATTTTTGGGACATAGATAGCATGAATACGGACTCTCAACTGAGTGAATTTTGGAGGTTGTCGCTTTTATACTTTTGGCGTAAACCGTACCTGATGAAAGTGCTGGTGAACACACTTTAGATCTCAAAATCGCTCCTACTATACATAGATAATGAGCCTGGGGTGCCATAAAAAATATACAAAAAAAATTAGAAAAATTCACTGCAGCCGTTGTCGTCAGTTGACTCGAAAATTTGTACTCGAAGCACATTTCCTTTACACAAGCCACACGCCTCACAAACATCGCAGAAAAGGCACACGCGCACTGACGCAAAACTGTATCAGCGTCAGTTTGCCGACGTCATGTTTGATTGACGTGGGGGTGTGTCGTCACTTTTCGGAAGTTCTCTATTTGTAGACGGGGAAAGCGGGAGTTTCATTGATGTAGTGAGCTTTGTTTTTCCCACTGACTCTCACTCAATAGCATAGTAGAGTGAGAGAACACCACATAGGTCTCAATGAAGCACATGCACAAACGCGGCTCGCGCAAGTCTGCGTGCGTGCGTGCGTGCGTGCGTGCGTGCGTGCGTGCGTGCGTGCGTGCGTGCGTGCGTGCGCGCGCGCGTATGTCTGTGTGTGTCTGTGTGCGCGCGCGCGCAGCAGACATAACACATAGTGAAAAAACGTTCGCCGCGCAGACTTGTCTGTTAAACACATTGAGCCGGTATAAATTCGATCTTTACACTGCGCAGCAGCAACACTTCAATTTTCATGGGGCTGCTTTCATTGCAAGAATTGTATCCGAGTCAAAGTTATTACGTCAAATGTATTATGCGTCATCCCAATGAGGAAAACGTCATAGATTTCAAAGAAAACAACTTGACGTCTCTCCTCCAAAACCAAGATTGGTCTGACAAGCCCGGTCAGTTGTTTCCATTGAGAGAGAGAGAGAGAGAGAGAGAGAGAGAGAGTGTGTGTGTGTGTGTGTGTGTGTGTGTGTGTGTGTGTGTGTGTGTGTCCTCCCGTATACATGGCATTACAAAAGAACGACCGTGACGACAGCAGGTGATTAAATGGAAACAACATATTGGGCTGGTCAGTGGCCATCTTGTTTTTTACTCTGCACACAAATTTTAAAAGGGGCAAAGATTTTCTACTATATTTAGCCGAGTGATTACTACATGACCCGGAAGCTAATACCGTTCTGTAACCTGTTATCTGGCATCTCCTCCGGTTGCAGCGTACCACGACAACACGTCAGTGAATATACAAATCACATCCGAGAAAACAAGTAGCAGTGGCGTGGACGTCATGGCTGCCATAGGTCAAGGTGCCCCCTTCCGTGACTATTACACCAATGTCAAGGTCGTTGTCAGGGACATATACGGCGCCTCGACCGTTTACGAGATCGGCACTGTTCGGGTACGTTTGATTGATTGTTGGTTGGTTGGTTGGTTTTTGTTTTTTGCTTCTTGTTGTTGGTTTTTCTCGGGCATGGTTGGTTGGTTGGTTGGTTTTCATTTGCTCTTGTGGCTTTTGACTGAAGATTTCTTTTTTTAACTTTTGCTCTGTGTGTGTGTGTGTGTGTGTGTGTGTGTGTGTGTGTGTGTGTGTGTGTGTGTGTGTGTGTGTGTGTGTAGCGCTATGAGGTTTTTCTTGCAGCGACATTATGCGCTCTATAAGTA